>VZRO01007026.1:953454-965820 GCA_013397915.1 Daphoenositta chrysoptera
GTGGCCGGGCCTGGTCCGCCGGCCCCCGGGCCCCCGGCCGGGTTATCCCCGGGCGTTCTGGGCCACTGGGAAACTGGGTCACGGCGCGGCCCCGCCGCCAGCGCCGGCAGAGCCGGGCAATAGCGCCAGGCCACTTCGTGTTCGCACTGAAAGGCACCTAAAAGGTGTCACAGAGCGGCTCCAGCGCCTCGAACGAACGCCGTGGGCTCCCGGAAAACCTCGGGACCGTCCCCTCTGGAGCGGCAGCACAACCCCCGCACATCCCTCTGGCAGCGCTGCCCTGAACCACACGTAGCATCGAGGAGATTTTCCACTTGTGTTTGTTTCCTTTCCATTCTTTAGCACAGCGAGAAGAACCGTTCCCGTTTGTATGGCAGGACAGAATAAAACACTTTTAAGCTCGTTCTCAATGAGACCACCTGATGATGAATGAACTCCACTACCTTGCTAGTTTCAGTGGTTTGAGACTGACAAAACTCAAAGCTGCTCCCACAACTCGTTTGCATCCTTTCCCTGTGCTACAACAGTGAAACAAGATACTGGGATGTCTCTGACACTTTGTTTCTTTAAGTGTTTTCAGAGGGAACCCAGGGCTGAGCAGAGGGGAGAAGTCAATGTCCATGTTGCATTTTCTCTTCTCATTCTCTTCCAGGTTTCTTAGTCTTTTTTTTTTTCCTCTGCTTTTTTCAGTTATTGGCCTTTTATTCTTCTCTGAGAACATTTTGAGAGGGGGAGACCAAAGCTCTGGACACCCTCCTTGGAGGGGAGTTCGGACTGGGTGACTCCTGAGGTCCCTTCTGACCTACGATCCTGTACCGTAGGACAGGTTCTCGTTCTCTGACACTGCAGGGCTGTTCTCTCTCTGTGTTTTGCTGCTGTAAAAAAGCTTTCAGTAACAACTGCAGTAGCTCACTGCTGTGTCTGGGTTCCCGTGGTTTGGTGCTCTGGCAGCCGCAGCACCCTGGGACAGGGCCCGTGCGGCGGGGCAGCTGCAGGTGGCAGGCGAAGGGAAGGCGCTGCAGTGGTGATGCAGTTCCTGCCCTTTGCTGGTCAGGTTTGTTGAGTTTTTCGGATGTGCCATGATGTCATTAGCAAGGACATGGAGGAGTGGGAGGGGCGGGTCAGAGGGCCCTTGTGGGCATTCTTGACACGGGTTTCTGTAGAATTCCCCCTCAAGGGCTGGATGAATGCATAAATAGAAAATGAAAACGAAATGAGAAAACAAATGACAGTTACATGGAACTCATCCAAAAGGAAGCAATTTGGAAGGAAAAAGAAAAAAAAAAAGCTTGACATGCTGCTTTAATGGTGACCCAGGCTCGTATCACTGTCATGCAGCTGCTATTGATGTGGATGAAGAGGTTCCCACCTCCCTGTCACGAGTGTGAAGGAGATAACTCATATCTGCTGTCCATTCTCCCCACAATCACCGCTGTACTAACTTCTCCCGTTCCCAGACTGCTTCCTCTCTGCCTCCTGTTTTGAAGATTGTCTTTAATTTCTCAAGTCATTTAGTTATACTCCTGAAACGTAGTTGATGCAGTTGTTAAAATACATATTCTGGTGCTTGCTGGGGTAAGAGTGGGCTTCTGACTGAAAAACATGGTATCTTTGATCCTATTTATGGAAAATAAAATATGAATCCATAAGAGTGGTTTTTTTTAGGGTAATATGGGCTTTACAAGGTATCTGAAGAGCTATGGAACCCATTTAAGATTAGCAGAAATACTGTAAAAGTCCTCAAATATGAAATTTTAGGGTCTGGAAAAGGGAACAGGGTTTTGGCACAGTGTATAAGCACAACCACATGCCAATCTCCAGGTGCCTCCTTCTGTCCCCACATCAGAGGTGATCTTCAAATGGTTGAGTCGCTTGAATATTTTGAGGCTCGTCCTAATTATTTTGCTCTCATTCTCAAAACACTCGGTCCTGCTCAGTAGGATGAACATCGCGATTACTAAATTAGAACCGTGTTTCACTAAATCTATGGAAAACATCATTTCCCATTGGGAAGTGAACTGCTGGAGCAGCCATGGAGAACAAGTTCCCCAGGCAAGGGCACTGCAGCCGAGGCCGTTGTGCCGTGGCTGCTCCTCCACGCCGGAGCCGGGCCCTGCAGGACCCTGTCAGTGGTGATGGGGCTGGGGGCAGGAGGTGGGGGACTGACCCAGTTTTCAGCCCTTCAGCCGTTTCACAGTACTGTCATCAACTTTGTGTTACATTTTGCTGCTTAAAATTTACCCAAGTCAAAATGAAAAAGCAATGGAGATCTGTTGAGGCATCTAAAGGAGAGGCAATGCCGGTACTCCCTTGTGCTTCCTCCAATTATCATCAAGTTTTTCTGGCAGTTCCCATCCTGGAGAAAGGCTGTGACAAGACAGGGGAAGGAGGAAGGAAGACTTCCCACGAGTTTGGTCAGATCCAATGTGCTGATCCAGACAGGTGAGACCCGGGGCAGATGGGTCTCATTTCTCTTCATACTGCAAAGACCAGTAAGTGAAGAAATGGGGGCTTAAAGGATACACGTCTTTTTTCCCTCCTCTGTCATCTTTATTGAGAAATAAAGAGAAATCCAGAGTGTTAATCTGAACCTCCAACACCCCAAAGCGCAGCACTGTGCTGGTCAGACCAGCTGAGTTATCTTCTTATCCCTCCCCATTGCTGTTCTCTTCCTTTCCTTGGGAGACTGAGATGTGCCTATTGTCAGGTTCATTCAGGCAAGACTGTAATGAAATTATTTAAGAAAGTAGTTTGGGAAAAGTTAATTTGGGTCAAGGAGGGATTAACTGAGGAAATTGTTTCTTTACATCCTTCTGCTAAGAAGTAAGCAAGGGAAGAGCTTGCAAATAAACCTTGTTGAGCCCATTTTTGGAGTTATTTTGTATGTGCTCTGTCCTTTTGGTAGCTGTCATTGCTTAAATCCATCTAACTTGATGAGGAAGGAAAAAGATTCAGCTTGAGAGCAAATTCAAAGTGAAAAGATTTGGCCAGTGACATGATGAAAGGGATAAGTGTAGGTAGAATGGGATTAAACAGAAGTATTCTTGGTATTGAACACATGGCTCAGAGGCCTTTACTCTTGGCAGCCTTATTTGAAGCCAAATTTGTATCCCTTTCACATCAAAAAGGAACGATAAAATAAATTTTAAAAATCAATGTAAAACTGAGTGAAATAGAAATAGTTTGATAGAACTGATAGGCACTTATGAAACCTCTCTGCAAAACATCAGGAGTGGCATCAGGGAGCAGCTGTGGCAGGAGGGAGGGCTGGATTTGGAGGGGCTGGTCCGAAGGAGCATCCCGGCTCCCCGGGTCCGTGCGCAGGGGAGGCCTGGCAGCAGCAGTGGGCTCTTGCAGTCCTGCTCCTCTGTGCATATCGTTTCCTCTCGGTTTTAAAACCTCAGCTTAAAAGTGTAGCCCTTAAAAGTGGAATTCCCTGGGCCTTCCGAAGTATTCCATTTACTACCGTGAGCGTGTGTTCTGTATGCACAACAGGACAGTGGTTGGCACTACAGTGTGGCACAGTCACACTCGGTTGTGCAGAGCCAGTTGTCCTCACCACGCTGAGAGTGAGGGAGTAGCTCAGATTCTCTCACTTGGGGTGTAAACACAAGGGGGAAATTAAGCCACAAGACCCAAACTGAGTAAGAAGTCAGTAGAAGAGCCAGAAACAGGGTCTGCTAACTCCGTGCATTATTTGTTTTTTAGGGTATGCTGCCAGTATTAATAACAAAAGAATTGGCTCAGTTTCCACACTTGGGCTATGAAATATGCATGTCTGTGTTGCTGCAATCAGGGGAGCGCTGTCCTCCGAGGAGGAGCGCTGCAGGTTAGCACTCTGACAGGGTCCCCGTGGCTGGCTGCTTCTCGGTGCCTGTCACCTTCTGTAGTCATCAAGTGGATAAAGAATTTTTGTCATGCTGCTTCATGAATGAAGCCTGTGCTCCTAAAGAGCATAAGAATTAGCTCTGAAGTGTGCATTAGCACAAAGCCGAGGATGTTGAAAATCATAAAAACTAAAATACACGTTCACTCCATTTTCCCTTTCCCTTATCCTGACTCTGAGTGGGGATGGAGTCTGGGTTTAGTTTGTCATGGTTTTTTTTCACCCTGGCTGCCGCTAAAATGCTTGGGACTCTGGAGAGCTACCAGCCCTTTGCTTTTAGCATCATTCAAAAACCTTCCATTTAGAGACCATTCTGATATCTTGGTGGTTTTTTTCTTCGTCGTCTTTTTTTAACTACTAAGGAAATTTGCATGAAAATGGAATCATTGTTTCTGAAGAGTTCCATCTGCTCCTGCTGCTTATTCTGGAGCTGAAGTCATAATCCTCCGTTTGTGAAATTTCCCATTGAAGAGATTTTTGGCTTGTTATAGTTTCAGCACAAAATTTCAGAACAGAGGAAATATAGATGCTTCACCTAGGAAAAAAAAAATTAAAAAAGAAAAAGTCTTGAGATGACATCAGAACTGCCAGTGCATCTGCAGTCAATACACTGTAATTCCATAGGGACTGAGTAGGAAATAGGACAGTACATGAGGTGTGCAGGGCTTGGGGTGGGAAAATGCATTTCCTCACAGCGTCAGAGCTTTGGCTGGGGGTAATGGAGGAATTGTAGTTTTCTGGGCGGCTCAATAAATAGGATTCCTTTTGGTGGAAGTGAAAGAGCAGGAATGGTTCAGGGCAACAGGAATGCTCAGACCAGCCAGAAATGAGCCAAGTCCCTTTAAAAGAGCTTTGGCCAGAGTGGAACTGCCAGGCTTCTCCCAAGGAGGATCCATGGGATGGATATTCATGTAGGCACTCTCACAGCCCTGTATCTACTTCGGAGGAATATTCTGTGTATGAGAACAGGATTTCTGTTGTTCTAATTCCTTCTCTTCCTGTGTTTACTCATATTTATGTGCAGTGCCGCGCTTGTGTGTGCCTGCGTGTAAAGGCTGGGCACATGCAGTCGAAGCAGTAGGAAATGGAGAATCCCGTGGGCTGGGAGGTGACACTTGTCCTGCTCGGACCTCTGTCGCTATGCAGAAATGCTGCGGGAAACTGGGTCAGGGCGAGCGGCGCTGGCAGCGGCCGCGGGGCTGCGGCTCCTCCGGGCCGGGATGGGCAGGGGTGGGCAGGGATCGCGTGCGGGGCTGCCTCCGCCTGCTCCCAAAGATATTCCAGGAGAACCAGTGACCTCCTTTTGCATCCTCATTTACGGGATTGTTTCCCGCACCACGTGCGGTGTTTGTGAAGAACATTGCATATGTATGAACCGGGCTGTGCTTAAAGTAGGTAATACATAGTTCTGCTCGGGAAAAGCATTTCATCTGCAGCATTTGGCATTTTCTCTGTTAATTAGATCGTGGTGTGCACGTGTGCCCCTGCGTGCAGCGCCTGTGCTCGGGAACTGCCCTGTTAACCCTTCCCGGTACTGGCAGTTTCTAGAAGAGCTCTCCTCCATCACCGCGGGCTGAATTCACACATCCTTCCTGCTCGTCTGCACTCCTGCATTATCTCCTTCCCCATGTGATGTCTATCACGGTGCATTCCTCCTTCTCCCGAGCAGTGCCACGTGCACACAGCTCTGGAACTCCGGCAGGAGTTGGGCCATAGAATCACAGAACAGCTTGGGTTGGGATGGACCTTAATGATCATCTGGCTCCAGCCCCACTGCCCTGGGCTGGGGTGCCACTCATGGTCGAGGGGTCGACAGGTCCTGTCCCAGCGAGCCTGGGGTTCCCCCGCCAGACACTCACTGAGCTGCCCCTGTGCGTCCCTCCCTGGCTTGTTTGCCCTTCTCCCTGTCTGTTGGCTGCTGAACTCTCCCCCTTTGTAAAATCTCTTCATGTACTATCCCTTTGTAGGAATTGACTCCTGGAGATGTCAGTCCACAGCTCAGTCTGCAGCTCAAGCATAGTCATTAGCAGCTATTGAACTTTATATACAAATCAGAGGTATAATTTACCTCTTCAGGGACAAAGGATGGCTGATACCAACAGACCAGCTTCGAGTGCAGCCGTGCTCTGTGCGCTCCACAGGAAATACACTTAGCTAAACACAGTCATAGTTACGTGCAGCTTCCAACCTCTGTTTTCTTGCTGTTCTGTACCACTGTAGTGCTCAAGTACTGGGGATTTAGGAAAGCCTGGCCATGTACACCTCATCCCAGTCAGTCTCTTGCTCCCTTGTTGCCAGCTGCTTTATCTCCTCCATCTTATCTGCCCCTGGCCTTCAGAGCCTTTTAAAGAGAGAATTTTGGGCTGCTGGTCAGGTAAAGCCTGGTCTCTTGTGCAGGTGAGGCACTGCTCAGCTGCTCCATGGGTTCGGGTTTGGCCGGGAGAGCCCTCCCTGCTCTGCCTAAAGGCCAGCTTTTCATCCAGAGACTCCCATGGAATCCACAGTTCCCACCATCAAACCACGCTGTGCTGGTCTCTGCTGTGGTGCCTTCTGGAGGCTTGTCTGGAGCTGGGCAGAAAACACTGGGGAAGGCACCAAGCTCCTGGCCCAAGGAACAGCTCTTGTGCCTACAGGCACAGACCCTGACATCCCAAAAAGTCATTAGTTGGACACAGATTGCAATAGTAGATATTGGCAGAGGATAATGGACTGTATTCTGTTGGATATTGAATGCTTTCAGAAGAGAAGCTAGTACTGGCCTTCGAGGATAAAGAAATACTGGCAAATTTATATCTAGATACTGCTCTGAAAAATGTAACATCACTTCTTCAAGGGGAAAAGCCTATGCTAAAGTTTGTTATCAGTTTTGGTACCTTCAATTTTGAGGAAGGGTCCCTTTCACTTATGTGACAACCACAGGAAAACAGGCATTTTTCAGATCTGTCAGGTCAGTTTGTCTCTGTTTTGTGCTGCAGGTGAGGCTGTGTCACAGGTGGGGCTGGGGCTTTGCTGTCTGTCCTCCAGAGCTGCCCACAGAACTGTGTGTGAGCTGCAGTAGCATGTACACATCCTTCCAAACATAGCTGTTTGTGTTACTGCGGCATACAACTCCTTTGTTTTTTCTTTTTAAATTAATTTCATGCTTTATTTCTGTGTGCAGAAACACAGCTACTCACATGTATGATCCCAGCACAAATTCCGCACAGCTACAGCAAAGTTCCAAATGAGACTAGAAATTACATGTAGCTCTGTGATTTAATTTTCTCTGACATATTGAGTCTATGTTTTAGCCTACAGAACTCCACAGCTGTGCCCTAATTCTCTTTTCCTTGTGATCTCAACATCGCTGCCTTTTAAGGCATTGCTATTCTTGGATCTCAGCAGGACACCATGTTAGACTGTCACCCTGCTCGCTGTATTGCCAGTGCAAAAAGCAGCTTCTCCCTGGACTTGCAGAGAATATGTGCAAGCAAACTTTGGAGCAATTTAGTGGGTGGATGAGACTAGATCAGAGAGCTTTGTATCCTACGTGATAGTGTGTATTGAGGTGAGGGTGCACGGGTTCCTCTGTGGTTGCTGTCTCAGGGCACGAGGAAAATGTTTATATTTTGTTACAAAATACAAGCAATAGTATAATTAGTCTTTGGCAAGACTCACACAGGAAAAGCTGGATGTCTTTTGCTTTAAAGAAGAGGGTCAGTGCCCTGTGGGTATTTATGTTCTGTTTTGTTAAGTGACATTCGTATCTCTAGAACTCATAAGTCTACCCCCTGATTTAACCAAATACTGAGTGTATATAACCCCGGTGTGACCCTTATCTAATATCTTACATTTGCTCCTATAGACGTAGTGCAAGTGCAGTTTGCTAAATTTGGCGTAGGAGCTTGCTCAGTGTGATTTGGGCTGTTCTGACACTCGGTGTGGCACCTCGCGGTGAGATCCGTGGATCTGAGCATCCAGGGTGTCTCCCGTGAGTAGCAGGGGCTGTTTTGAGGAGTACGTGTGCTGCAAAGTCATCACAACACAGCACAAAGAGCCCCGCAGTTTCTGCTGATAAGATGCCTGGTGGTGAGCACTGGGAGTTTTCTATTTGCCTTGTTTTCAAGATATATGATAAAAACCCTAATGCAGATTTTAATTTTTAACTTCTAAAAAAACGCGTGGGATTATCTTGGGTGAGCAACACGAACATATCATGCCATTGGAATGTCAAAAATTTAATGCAGAAATCCAGGCGCTGTTGTTGGGGCAGATAATTTTAATTTCAAATCTGAATCGTACATGTTTCCTCTCAAAGCCTCTCACATTTCTTGCAGCACCTCGTGTTGCAGAGGATCCCTCTGGCTAAGCCCGCTGTGCTGCGCTGGGGAGGATTTATGGCCGTGGTGGGCAGCCAGCGAGGCCGCAGAGGGCAGGGCAGCTCTGTCTGTCTGTCTGTCTGTCTGTCCCGCACACACAGACACGCTGTGAGTGGGGCCTCGGCTGCAGCCGCTCCTCGGCCCCGAGAGCAACCGGGAGAATTTGTTTGGTGTAGCTGATCTGCCATTTTCGCGTTCCCGAGGGCAGGAAGAGCGGGGGTTCCGCGGAGTTGGGAGTTTCTCCGGGGCTGCAGCGGGAGCGGTGGCGAGGACGGTTCCCGCAGGGAGCAGCTCAGGACAGCCTTAATGAGGGGAAATCAACCCCCCTAATTCGGGGGCCGCGGCCCCGGGCAGTCACGGGGAGAGGTGGATTCCTCCGGCAGGCAATTTAGAGGCATCTGTTAAGAACTAATCAGGGTCCTAACGTGGGTCTCCTCCGAGCACGAGGTTCCTGCACAAGGAATCAAGGCCCTGACTTGGCCGGCAGCTGCTCCGGAGCCGGCTGGGAGGAGATGCTGCCCCGAGCCACTGTGCAGAGGAGCCTGGAGCCTCTTCACTCACGAGGCACGGAATTTGGGGATCTCTGTGGCCTTGGTTCTGGGTCTGGTGTCTGTTGCTTTTGGTCCCCTAAATCCTCACTGTTTCAGCAATGCCTGTGGACGTTACCCGCTCCTGCTGTTGGATGTCCTGTGAAAAACCATCGCTGAAAAACCTTTCCATCAGCTGTGCTCCAGCACAGCGTGGTCTCACACTCCTGCTTTTCCAGCAGACTGGCGTGGTCGTGCAGCCACGGGTCCCTTCTCTGTGTAGATGCCTTAATGAGGCCGAGGTTTGTGGTCAGGGCTGCTGACAGGAAAGGGGAAAATAAAAATGAGCGTAGGGAAGTGTTGTGGGAAGAGCTTTCCACAGCATTCATGGGATTTAATGTCCTGAGGACACAGTCAGAGGAATTCAAAGTAATAAAATCTCTATGACAAATCCTAGAATTGTTGCATTGCATTTAATGTATTTTAATTGACTCTGGTTTTGTCCCCCGTTGGTTTTATAGTGCTGTCATCTGGAAGACAAAGTGTAGAGCTGTGCTTTTCCAGCAGAGCTGTGCCTGTGTCTGCACTGGTTGGATCTAGAAGGCCAGACTTGGTGTGAGCTGGATAATTACCCTGTAAATGAACCAGAGCAAATGTAGGTTTGAGAAGTCTCTTTAAATGTGGGTAAAATATTGACTAGATACCAATCAAGTTAGCACGAGGCTGGATCATGTGAAAAGTAGCATGTAAAGATGTAGTTAGAGTGTATTGTGAGACATACGTACATTGGGATCAACTTGATACCCAAAAAATTAGTTCCACCGTGTGGAAAAGTTCTTGACTCCAAAGCAGACGCTTGGCACAGAGCAGATCCTCCGCTGCTTCAGCTGGGGAAGTAGCTGGTAATTAGAGGCTCATCTTCTGTGAATCACTACAAAAGAAAATGAGGACACAGTTTTTGAATGGGCTTGATGAAAACAGAGGGATATTGGGATTAGAGATTCATGGTTTCTTCTCTGGGTTTGAAGACGAGTGTGATTTGTCATGGGGGTTGCGTTGTCGGTGCACCCTGCCTGATTCTCTTCCTGTCTGCTCAATTTGTCTGGAGGTTGTTTGGGTTCTCTTGTACAGGATGACCACTTTTCTCAGTTTCTCCTGCTTTCCTCCCCATTTGTGAAATTAAGGGAAATTCCTAGTACACAGAAGACCCTGTTTATCTTTGAGCAGCTTCCTTACGTAGAACAGTTTTATGACTACAGGAATTTCATCCTGAAAATGTGCTGCAGTCCTGGGGGCTCGTGTTATGAGCAGCCAGTTGTAGCTGTTACCACTGTGCAGTAGCTTTCCTTCTCAAGTACATTATCGTATTACCATAGATTTAAATATTTGATTTACAAAATGTTGCTGCCTGATACTCCAGCAGTATCATATAAGACACATCACAATAGATACCGAATTTAAAGATTGTTTTAAATGGCTTTAATACAGACAGAGGTCAGAAAAGGCAAGATAACAGCAGAAGAGGCTATGTCAAAAAGTAATTAGAGCAGGACAAATGGATTGTGCAGGCATGTCGAAGGCTGTTATTTCTGTAGGCAGTGAGTAGGAAAGGTGTTAATGTAATGTGACAGATCTGGAGCAAAAATGAGGGTGCAGGGAAAACAAATAGGAGCTGACCAATGGAATGGTTTAAATTATGAGGTTTGCTTTAACATAATTTGATTACACATGAAAGAAATGTTTAGTGTAGTTTCTTTGAAAACCTAATTGTCTTAAATACTGCATGTTTGATTCAGTCTTTACACCCAAAGCAGCAGCCCCCGTGCTGGGGCAGCCTCGCTCCCTGTCAGGAATAGGCATGGGAATACTTTGCCCTGTGTGGCTTCACGAATGAGAGGAGGATGGAAGATTTTTTCCCCTAGTGTTTGTCTAGTAAAATTGGCTCTTTGCAGTCACGTACATCTTAATTTGGAACCGTGTGCTCACTGGGGTGGGTGGTATCTGGGCCTGGGAGCTGCTGGTACAGGTGATGTATAAATTATCTAGTTTATCAGAAGGAAAGGATGAGGATCAGGTTTAGCAGGAGAAAGACAGGGAGGTAACATGTATTTTTTTCAGGATTCAGCTCTTGCCCTATTCAGAATTGGAACCAATATTAGTAGAAGAGGAGAGTAGTGCAGAAATGCCCCGGATTTCCAGGCTGCTCCAAAGAACTGAACAGGATACAAAGATTTAACTTCCCGAGCACCATTCTCCTCTGCAGTGTTGTGCTGGAATCACACAACCTGCTGTACACACAAAGATTTGACTTTGCAGCCAGGACAACCTGTGTAGCTCATGGGGGCATTTTCCTCACATCTGCAATAGCAGAAACTTAAAATGATGAAAGCATTTTTTTAGAGGAGCCCCCTCTGCAGCTTTGAGCTGAGCATTTCGCGTTTTGCTGGACAGCAAAAGGGGATGCAGAGCCCACGACAAATTATGGGCCCTTATCCCCCTAAAACAGGGCCAGGTGTGTCACTGTGCCACCCTCCATGCTGGTTGCCTTTCCTTGCTGCTTTGAGGCCCTCTAGAAAGGAAGCTGAATTTATACAAGGATTTTTTGAGTGTGGGGATTTCTCCTGCACTGTTGTCTCATGCCAGTGTCACCTTCTCTTTCCTCAATTGCCTTTGCCTTTCGAATATATTTTCCATAGATCTTGACATTTCACAGTTTCATTTAAGCTTGAATTCATCTTAAGAAATCATTGTTGTTTATAGGTGGTTGTAGATGGTAAATCACTCAGTCTCCAAGCTGAGTTGTTGCCAGGAGGTTCTTACAGAAGCTGCGAGTTCAGGTGATGTGGTTTTTTCAGTGGAATATGCTGTTTTCTTCATGGATGTATTCTTGGCTGGTAACATGGGTACAAAGGGGAAATCTGGGGATATTGCCAGGGTATACCAGATAGTTCCTCCATAATTTTATTTCCATTATTCTAAATTTTGGAAGGACATTTCTGGTCAGTTTTTCCTTTTCTTGTAAAAGAGCAAAACAGGATTACAAACTTCAACAAGTTAAATTGAATACTCAAAGACGATTGGGGGCGGGAAGGGACATTTTAAATAGTTACTCCTACTGACAGAACAGCTAATTGCAGGAGAATGAAACCCGAAGTGCCGTCCAGCCCGCGGACCCTTTGGTGCCTCGGTGCCCCGCGGCACCCGGGGAGGGGAGGATGCTGCGGAGCTGCCCGGGGCAGCGCCGGGGCCGGAGCTGCCTCTTATGAACTGGTGTCATTCTTGCTGCTGAAACCGGGTCCGCATCGGTGCCGTGCTCCCTCCGCGGAGCGGCTGCGGCGGCCCTGGGCAGAGCCGGCTGTGATTCCGGGTGTGCCCGGCCCCGCTCCGGTGTGCCCCTCTCCGGTGTTCCCGGCCCCTCTCCGGTGTGCCCAGCTCCTCTCCGGTGTTCCCCGCTCCGGTGTTCCCGGCCCCTCTCCGGTGTGCCCGGCCCCGCTCCGGTGTTCCCCGCTCCGGTGTTCCCGGCCCCTCTCCGGTGTTCCCGGTCCGTCTCCGGTGTTCCCCGCTCCGGTGTTCCCGGCCCCTCTCCGGTGTTCCC
>VZRO01007026.1:971457-1002619 GCA_013397915.1 Daphoenositta chrysoptera
CCCGTCCCGGCGTCCCCGGGGTGCGGCGTGCGGGGCTCGGACCGCGGCGTGCGGGACCGCCCGGGACCGCGGGGAGAAGGAGCCGTGCGGGCTTTCCCCTTTTCCTGCCTTTGCACGGCTCCTGGGGCGCGGGGGGCCGGGCAGCGTAGCCCTGGGCTGCGAGCAGGATTATGCAATTAAAAAAAAAAAAAAAGGGCATTAGTTTGTTTTGTGGCTTAATTTGTTTATATTTTAAACTTCCTAATCCCTCCGACCATCTGGAGGAGCTTTTTTTAGTATCGTTAATTATGGATAGTATCGGGGTCACGGAGGCGCTCGGTAGCGCCCGCCCGCCCCCCCGGGACCGGCGCTGCTCCCCCTGGTATTTGCAGCCTTTTTCCCCGTGTGACTGAAGACAGCGGTAAAGCTCATCTTCAGAGTAAGGATGAAATATTTCAGGAGAGAACACTGCGTGTTTAGTAACACACGTTGGACAAGTCACTGTTCCAGTCGTGCCCAGGCCCTGCTCCTGCAGCCCGGACTGCTGGGGGTGGGTTAGTTCCAGATTTTCTTAATTCGGCATCGTTCTCAGTGGCTGTACATCTGGACAGCTTCAGTAGGGCCAAGAGAATAGGTATTAGGGCAGGTAAGTCAGGTCTTCATCTTACCGCTTTGTAATGTATCAATTTAAAAAACCACCCCAGTCTAACCCAGACGTTAATTCAGAGCGTGCGGCCGCGCCGAGCGAGGGCAGGGACCGCGCACGGAGCTTTATTTTGCTAGAATTGGATCAGCGAAAGTTGATCACTTGGGAGAGCGACTAAACTCGGAGTCGGTCTGTGAGCGTGGGCAGCGCGACCGAGACCCTCGTGCCTGTCCCCAGCTGCGGTCCCGGCCATCGGGCACATTTTGGTGTGAGGGCTTTTGTTCCAAACTCTTTGTGCAACAACTGGCTGGAGTGAAGGATCCGTCCTCTCCCCGTCCCGCACAATGGAGCGGGGCGAGGGTCCCGCAGCGCCCGTGTCCCGCGGCAGCTCCCGCCCGGCGGGACTCGGGGTCCGTGGGGCGCGGGGCTGGTGTCGGGGTGAGGCAGCGGCGGGGCCGGGGCTCCCCTGCCCGAGAGAAGTTGCATTTCACAGATGAGTTTTTGATATGCAAATGGCGATGTGTCCCAGGCAGGGGAAGGGTGATGGGTTTCATCAGCTGCACGCTCTTGATTTATACCGAGCCGAAAAGGAGCAGCTGACGATTTCTGGGTTTTTTTTTTAAATGGGGGTTTTCTTTTGATTGAACTCTGCTTGGGCAGAAACAGAATCAGCGTGGAATAAGACCGTGAGTTTGGGATTTCATTACTGGAAAGGGAAGCAGAGTGAGATGCACTGGCCATTCCTCTAGTGCAGCATTTATCCTCTTTTCTTCCCAGTACTCACTTGCTGCTTTTTAAAATAAGACTCTCTGAGTAGAACACCGTTTTACAGTACAGAGAATAAGGTTGCAGGCTGCCTCTTTCTTTCCCCTCCTCTATTTTTTTTTTTTTTTACAGGAGGCTTGTCCATTTAAATTAACCTTTCTCCCAGCTGGGCACACAAATGTTTTTGTTTTAGTTCACAGAGGGTTAATTCTATTCAGCTCTCACCATGGCCGGCCTGATCCGGGGCAGCACAATCTGCTCTTTGAGCCGGGCTGGCCAGGCAGGACGCGGAGCCTTCGCCCGCCTCCAGCGTGGGGCTGGGACCCCCATCTGCGGGGTCGATGGGGAGCAGGAGCGGGACGCCCCGGCCCTTTGTGCGCCCGGCCACGGGCTCTGCCGCCGAGCTCGCTGCCGTCCCGAGCAGGGGCCAGCGCACAGAAAATTTAATCCCTGTGTTCATCGATTATAAGTTAAAAAAAAAAAGGCCCCTGAAGCAAGAGCGCCTGGTTTGGGGGTGGGCTTGTTTGGACAATGCAGCACTCCACAGTGAGGGGGGAGTTCCTCCAGTTCTGGCGCTTGAATTTCACAGGATGGTTTTCTTGAAACTGAAAATTGACAGTGAAAAACATCGTTAGGAAAAATAAAGGGAAAAAGAAATCCCAACATGTTTGTTTGTGTTTGAGGCATCATCAGAGGCGAGAGGGGAGTGAGATGCTGTTGGGATATAAGTAACACATGTGTGAGATCTCCCCCTCCGCCCCCCTCCCCAAACAGCTGGCATTTAGCAGCTTGAGATTTAAACCCAGCTAAAGGGTGCTGCAGGGGGCTGCGATAGGGTCAGTTAATCAAGAAGCACATAACTGGCACACAGCTTAAAAGATGTTAAGTATATTAATGAATTGCAGTGCTGAGTGTTGTCTGTAATTTTTTTATCAGCTATAAAAGATTTTCTTAGCTGTAAATTCACGTTCTGTTGTATTAATGGGAAGTTTTGCCGGCGGCAGCTTTCTGCATTCTCCCTCTTGCTTTCCAACCAGGCCAAATCCCAGCACGATCTGCCCCGGGGTTTGGGTGAGGGGTTGTGCCTTCACTTTTGGCCTTACTCTTGGAAATAAAGTCTTTGTTTCTCTTCCATCGTAAAACACCGGTATGGAAAATCCCACAAGCTGGCTGCACCAACACTCCGTCAGATTTCCAAGGAAAATCTCGCAGGGAGCTGCAGTTGCGGTAGAGTTTTAAACTGAGTCTGCAGGGGTGGGTGTGAGCCCCTGGCAGCCCGGGGACCTGCGGATGCAGCCAGCACCGGGTCCCCTCCCGGAATGCGGCAGTGCCGCTCCCCCGCTCCCACCGGCGGCGCTTCCCGGTCGCCTGCTCGGGGCGTCTGTCCCCAGGAGTGGCACAGGTGGGAGCAGTGACAGGGATGTGCTGGGTGTGTCCCCCATGCTTTCATTTATTTGCTGTGTATTTTAGAATCTCATTCACGTGCTGTCGTGCTTTCTGTACGGGTCTTTGCCATGTGTTTCAGTAGGATTGTAAGGTATTTCCTTTTGGAAATTCATAGGAATTTTCTTTAAAAAATTATCAAGACTGCTCATTTTGCTGAGGGGAAAAGCAAGTTCCTTGACAAATTAAATGTATTGCTTTTACTGTTTGTCTTATAAAACATAGACGAGGAGAGATTTTTTTTCTCTTTTTCACTCCATCTTCTGTGGTTTTTGTTTAACATCATCATATTCTTGGAGAATTTACATTGTATGTGGTATGAAACCTACCATGACCTCTGAAAACAATACATCCTTTAATGTGGCTTCAGGGAGGGGCTAGTGAGGGAGTAGCCATAAAAATCTTCAGGGTTCAAGATGAGGTTGAGATTTTTGTGAGTGCTTTTGTCGTAGCAGCAACTGTTTGATTTAGTGGCCCCTGCTACAATGGGTTGGGAGAACAAAGCCAGAATATCCCGTGTATGAGTTTGTTAAACGTAGGACCCATCAGGAAAATTGGGGAGGGAGGCAGGGGGAAGCTTCCTCAGCTCTCTTTCTGAAACAAAACAGGTATTTGAAAAAATTTCTTATCAACTGCTTTATGTCTTAATCTGTGTTGTGTTGTGTAGCTTTTGAAACCAGAGGAGTCAGTGAGATGAGAGGTGACAGAGACAGGGAGGAGGGAGGGCTTATTCACTTAAAAATTGCTATTCTTATTATGTGTTTAGATATTCTAGTGAAATTTCAAGGTTAAGGGAGTTCAGAGCACCCTCAGTGCAGAACTGCTTTAGATTTGCTCGTGCTTTACCGTTTCTGTGAAGTTCACTGCGGTTCTGCCCTATCTCTCCCATCCTTCAGCTACACCAGGCACTGCATTACATGGGGTGAAAACTGGCAAAGGTCAGGAGTAGCAAACCCGTGGGCACAGGGGAGCAATGTGGGCCTGGCCATGGTCCCTGTAGGATTTTTTAAACATCAAGACCTCTAAGGCTTTCTGTAGGCCATCATTTTTCATCTCCCAGTTTTGTTTGAGCTAGGTTTGTGGGGAGCACGGACACCTCTGTGGTCCCTGGGGTCTGTGTCTTTGTTCACAGTGTGTGCCGCTGCTCAACGGCGAATTTTAATCTGGAAACCCGAGGAACTGCTGGAGGTGTGTGCAGTTCCTGTGGCCAGGGGGCCATTCACACCATCTCGCCCTTCGGCTGGGGAGATGGGGATGGCAGGGGAAGGATTCTGATTCCTCCTCACTTTAATCATCCGGGCTTCCCACACTGGCTGGGTGACGGCCCTATTCTTCCCACAACAAAAAAAGCTGTGCCTGGAAATGAGCCCTCATTGACATCCTCAGCCACGGCTGCTCGGGTGAGGAGGCAGCCCTGTGATCCGCTCCGGGGGCTGTGCCGTGATGCTGGAGCAATCCAGGGTGTCTGTCCTGCCTTCGGCCGTGTGTGGGAGCCGGTGGTGATTCCCTGGCTCCCTGGTCCTGCCCGGCCGTGCCTCCCCGTGCCCTGGCGAGGCCAGCCATTGCTGCTGACCCCGGGAGCCCCCAGCCCCCGGGATTTATGGCACTGCTGTGGGAGCAGGGGGAGGGCCAGGAGTTAAGATGAGGCTGAGCTAAACCCTGCAGATAGAGGACTCCTCTGTCCTGGCTAATCCCCGGCCCCCTCCCTGCGTTTATCAGATTGCTGAAGGTGGAGATTATGCACTTGGTGACTGCAAAGTCATGTTTAGCTGCCTCCCTTCAGAGATGCTCAGATAGCCCCGCTCCTGATCTGTACCCACATTCCTTTGGGTTCAGCACATACCTGAGGTGGTCTGTCCTGTAAAACTGGGAATGTTCTGGTATGAATCAGGAACCTTTCTTCACTTTAAGTTTGTGTTTCCTTTGTTCATCCCTTTATTTTAATGTTTTATAACAGTGGAATTTGCAGAACAGTGCAAATGTGCATGCTGTGCATAGCAAGCCTTTTAGAGATTAACACAGATTGGTTCTGGTTTCTACTGGGTTTAAGCTCTGGAGAAAGCTGCTTGTGAGTAGGAGCAGCTGGTTTAGATTTTTACTTGGCTTGTGTAACTGAAAACTGGTTTAATTTCTGATCCCAATACATTTCGCTCATTCGTTTCTATTGCATTCACATGTTCTGCAGTGCAGGTGGGACATTTTAGACCCCTTTTTTCCCCACTGGAGTTTCTGTTCCTCACTGCTAAGAACAGCAGGAAGCTCAATGGAGGCTGCTGGGGAGAGCCCCAAGGGTCCTGCGTGGCAGAGGGGAAGGGAAGGATGGAGCTGCCCCTGCAGTGCTGCGTGATGGATCCGCACGGGCTGGCAGTGGCTGCCTCTCAGTCAGACTGACCTGACAAAAACTCCAGGCTCCTCCTCAAATCCTTTCCTCTTGCCTTGCAGATGAGCGGGTGGATCAGCGAACCTGCCTGATCTGCGGGGACAGGGCCACGGGGCTGCACTATGGGATCATCTCCTGCGAGGGCTGCAAGGGGTTCTTCAAGAGGAGCATCTGCAACAAGCGGGTCTACAGATGCAGCCGGGACAAGAACTGCGTCATGTCCCGCAAGCAGCGCAACAGGTGCCAGTACTGCCGGCTGCTCAAGTGCCTCCAGATGGGCATGAACCGCAAAGGTAACGGGCACGGGCTCCCGGGGGAGGCACACGCTGGGGCCAGTGGGGGCTGCCCTTCCCTCAGCTGCCATCTTGTATTGCAATCCTGCCTCTAAAACTCTCGACAAAAAACAAAAAAGGGAAACTGCAGCAAAATTGTGCATGGATTAAAAATGATGCACAGATACTAAGTTCTGAGCTACTTCATTCCTGTATGGAGGAACAGTCTGTATGAATTGAAAGCATGTATAAATATTTGGAGAATATTTATGCTGAGCAAAGTGGTCACTATTTCCATGCTTCAATCTACTAATGTGGCAAAAACCAAAGCATTTAAACAGGCTTTTAGAATCCCAGGAGATCTGAGCCAGGTGTTACCTGTTTGCTATCGTGGGAGCTTAGACCAGCAGCTGCTGCCCAGGGGAGAGGTGTGAGGGTCTTCACTGACCGCCTGCTCTGGTTGAAACAGTTGTGGTCTGGGTTAGGGACAGCCATCCCTTGTCCCCACGTGGGCAGAGGTGACGGAATGCTGTGGTATCATCTACAGGATGGAAAGTCTGACGTAACTCAGAAATTAGTAATAAAGAATGGACTGTGGTTGCTTTCAGTGTCACGTCTCTACTCTTCACTCCAATCTTTTGTGTGTTTAACCTCTGGAACTGCTGTTACCCATTAAAAGCAGGGATTCCTTGGTTTGGTGGCACACGCAGGAGCGGGCTGTGCTCCCCTGGCTGTGCCGTGAGGCAGAGGAGTGACCCTTCATCCCGTTTGCCAAGCACCCATGTCACCACATGGTTTTAGATGTGGCTGTTGGTGGCCCCTGGGCCATTGCTCATGCGAAAGCCTCCTGTCAGAGGCACTGAAACTTCCATAAATTCACTGCAAATCCACCAGGATCTTCCGTAGAAAATGCATCAGGGGCCGAGATGGGAGAGCTGGCCTCAGCCCTGGGGGGATCAGGGGCTTTGTTGTGGGTCTGGGGGCAGCTCAGAGCCCCTCACCTGGGGGTCTGGGATGTGTTTTGGGTCTGGGGGCGGCTCAGAGCCCCTCGCCCCAGGGCCGGGGCTGTGCTGTGGGTCTGGGGGCGGCTCAGAGCCCCTCGCCCCAGGGCCGGGGCTGTGCTGGGGGCCTGGGGGTGGCTCAGAGCCCCTTGCCCGAGGGCCGGGGCTGTGCTGGGGCCTGGGGGCGCTCGGGGCCCTCAGCGGGGCCGCCCTCACGCGCGGGGCCGCAGCGCCACCTGCCGGCCGCACGCCCGCCTTCCCTGCTCCCCTTCCTCCCTTCCTTTTCCTCCTCTCCTCTCCTCTTCTCTTCATTTGCTCCTTTCCTTTTTCTTCCTTCTCCAAACAACTGCGTGAATTTTACTCACCACTGGTGTCTCTGCCAAGGCCAAGGAGGCCGCAGGCCGCCTTGAAGGTCCTCAGTGTTGGGNGGCGGCTCAGAGCCCCTCGCCCCAGGGCCGGGGCTGTGCTGGGGGCCTGGGGGCGGCTCAGAGCCCCTCGCCCCAGGGCCGGGGCTGTGCTGGGGGCCTGGGGGCGGCTCAGAGCCCCTCGCCCGAGGGCCGGGGCTGTGCTGGGGCCTGGGGGCGCTCGGGGCCCTCAGCGGGGCCGCCCTCACGCGCGGGGCCGCAGCGCCACCTGCCGGCCGCACGCCCGCCTTCCCTGCTCCCCTTCCTCCCTTCCTTTTCCTCCTCTCCTCTCCTCTTCTCTTCATTTGCTCCTTTCCTTTTTCTTCCTTCTCCAAACAACTGCGTGAATTTTACTCACCACTGGTGTCTCTGCCAAGGCCAAGGAGGCCGCAGGCCGCCTTGAAGGTCCTCAGTGTTGGGTTCTGGACCTTTTCCTTCCTGCCCTGGTGCCCAAGTTACAGCATCACTGGGTTAGAAAATCTCTTCAATACTAGGTCTAAATATATTTTTAAATTCAGATAAGGTGCAGAGCTCAGCATTGGTAGGAAAACCAGCTTTGAGGAGACTGGCTGTCATGTAGCCCAGGACTAATCCAGGAGGATTTGAGCTGAGGATATCTCAAACCAAGCCGCAGCGTGGCTTTTCTGGGACAGAAATTTTTGCTTAAATTTTGTGTCATTTTGTGCTCCGGGAGGGCCTCCTGCAGCCCTGTGTGCCAAGCAGGGTGAGGCCATGCAGCGGCAAGGTCACCGTGCAGCTGGGGAGAGCCTCCTGCCAAGTCTGGCCAGGTCGTGGTGGGAAAGAGATCGGGCCCTGATAAACAGGGGAGCAGCCTGGGAGGGGAGGCACACGAGGAGCAGGGCTGCCATTGGCCTCTGCAGAGACCAGCAGAAAGAAGAGGAAGGTAGGGAAGCTGCTCCAGGTTAATCCCCTTAACTGGACTTCACTGAAGCTCCCTGGAAATCCTTTAAAGAAACTTAAAAGTGCAGCTGCTGTACTGAGAAATGAGGCTGCCCCTCTGAAATGCAGGTGTGCAGCTTGGTCTGGTAACCTGACTTTTAAACAATGGCTTTGCAAGTGACCAGCGTGGTCAAACATCCTCCCTCCATTTTCTGTAGTGGCTGTAGGAGATGTGACCCTCTGAAGTGACAGCAGGGTTAGCAGTCACCAGTGCAGTGCTTTGTGTCTGTGTTGGTGGCAGCACTGGTCAGTGGACTCTGGCTTGTGAAGCTTCATGGAGCTGTGGGGAGTGGAGCTGGATGTGCTGGCCTCCACATCTCATTTTCCAGCCATCCTGGACATTCATTGGGTTATCTCCAGGGGTCAAATAGGGTTCCTTACCATGTGCCACTTCTCAAATTATGCTGGAATCAATCGTGATAACGGATCACTGTTTCTTCATTACCTGTCCCTCAAGGAGCACGTGAAGAAAGTAAAGTCCCTGAGTAATGCTTGTAGCCCCATCAATGTGTCCTTGCCTTTTGGGGTTAGAACCACAGTGTGTGCTGCTTGAGCACTGGAGGTTTCTCTGGAAACTTTAATGAAAAAAATGAATCTTTTAACATATAAAAACTTTTAAAAAAATAAATAGGTACCTTCTTACATACTTTGGGAATACCCGGCAGTAGCGTTCCTCACCAAGGTTTGGTTGTATCTTTCAGCAATCAGAGAGGATGGCATGCCAGGAGGCAGAAACAAAAGCATCGGACCTGTCCAGGTGAGCACGTGTGACTGTCCCTCCATGGTTCCCTTCAGCGTTTGGTCTCCTGGCCTGGGCTGGGCTGGTCTCACACCGCAGCAGCAGCTCAGCCTGGGCTGGGGCTAGCTTGGTTGAGCCTCCACCATCCCTGGCCGTGCCTCCCACTGGCATGGCAGGGCTCTGACTCTGTCAGAAACACGTCGTGAGCTGTAGATTGGTAACTAGAGCTGGGTGCTGCCTGTCCCAGGGTGCTGCATGGACACACGGACAGGCTCGCAGCACCCTGTCCTTTGTGAGCCACACAAGGACGTCTGTCCCTCCATGGCTCCCGGTAAATCTCCATCTGCCTGCTGCAATCCCTTCAGTTGTGGCAGGCAGGGCACCAGTAAATGTATCTCTGATTGATGGCACAGCTTGTCCAGAGATGCCTTGTAAAGCGTGAGGTAATTCAGCACAGCAGCTTGTGCTGCGCTCCTGAGAAATGATAGCCATTTCCAGCTTGCTTCTGGAAAAAAGGGTCTTTTAAAAGTTTACTGTTTATTTTAGCAAAATAGAAATAACACTGAAAGCAATTTCTATGAGCCTGAGTGCCTGGGAAGGAGCACTCGGCCCAGCCCAAAGCGTGAGGAGCCAAGCAAGCTCTGCTCTGCCCTGCTGGGCACTGGGGTGCCTGTGGTCAGTGTCAGACACAGCCTGCCTGGAACCACACAAGCCTGTTTCCTGCTGTTCACGTTAAGGGACATACACAGAATTAAAACAAAAAGAAGCCTCTAAATTTTTGTTGCATTTTCCCCGTTAGTGTTGGAACATTCCTCCAGGAACATGCCCAGCACTTTCTTGGAACTTTATATTACAGCGAACTCAGTTTTAAAAAATTTTTAGTCCCTTTTAGCTTTGTATATGTTCCTCTCTAGAACTTAAGTATTAGATGCTCAATTGCTACTTCAGGTGCCGCCTGGTTGTTATCTGGAGGAAAATAGGGAACTCTGTCTCCCAGTAAATGTTTTCCTGACTGATTTTATATATGTCACCTTGCCTCTCTTGATTGCTTTATCAAACCAGAGCCTGCCCCACCTCCAGTTTGCCTTTCCCTCTGCCAGTCCTGAGTGATGTTCCCAATGCACTGGCCTCAATTACTCCCAGGTTTTTCATGGTGTGACAGTGGCTGATTTACAGCTCATTGCCATGTCCATCTGACATCATCTTTTCATGTGTCAGTTCCTGTCTACTGTGCTACCCTCACTTGAATGATACTGCAGGAGCTGGAGGTCACCACGATTACCTGTAAATAGAATTTTTCATGTGTGTTGTTAAATGCAGAGGAAGGATGTGGTACCTGCAGGGGAGTGGGAGGATCAGCCCTGTTGGGTGTGACTGAACAAGGTGTTTGCAAAGAGAGGCTCTGCTTTTCTGTTCCCAGCCAAAGTAACCATTGTGTCCTGTATTTGACAGATATCAGAGGAAGAGATTGAGAGAATTATGTCTGGGCAAGAATTTGAGGGAGAGGCAAACATGTCATGGAGCAACAACGGAGACAGTGACCATAGTTCCCCTGGAAATGGAGTTTCTGAGAGCAACCAGCCTTCACCTGTTTCTACTCCATCTTCAAGGTGGGAATGACCCCTGGAAGAATTTGGTGTTACGGGAATCTTGGATTTCTTTCCCTGAGTGATACTTGGGGTCAGTGTAGGGAAAACATGTGAGTGCATCTTTGTGTAAACTGGTCATGCAGCAGGTTCTTACCTCTCTGATTGTGTTCTAAGACAAACAGGCACAGCATTGAAAAATATTGAACTGGGAAATGAAATGTTTGTGAGCAAAGGAGGACAATCTTGAGTTAAAATTATATTTCAAATATATCTCAATTTATATTGATTGTGTTTTCTGCAGATCTTGAGAACTTGATCATCTTTCACTGCTCATTCTGCATAAGCTCTTTCTCTGCACTGTGCTCAGATTTTGAAAATAAAACCATTTCTGTTAGTAATTGGTGATGTTATATTAAAGTTGGTTACTGTGAGTGCAAACCTCCTGATGCAGTTCCTGAAGCAGCCTTTGATTGCAAACACAACAAGAATTTCAGACCTGATCCCATCTGCTTTCAGTTGCAGCTTAAGTTTGGCCTTGTTTGTGTTCACTGGCTGTGTAAGTACTTAACGTGCAATCCTAAATTCTGCCCTGTAAGGAAGCCGGGGTGGAAAGCCTGGGCACTGGTTGGTTTCTGTTTTGCTCCCTGAATGGCAGCTCAGCAGCAGCTCCCAGATTTCCACCACATGGAACCAGTTCCACCACATGGACATGTGGCCAGTGCACACTCGGCTCTTTCCCGGGTAGGGTCTAACGCAAAGGCATTTCCACTCTGTTTGCTTTCCCTGTTTTTGTTAATGTTTCTGATGGAGCTGGATGTGACATTGTAATGAATCAGGCGGAGTTTTGGGGGTGTATTAAAGAGCTTTTGCTTTTCCAGTAGGTCCGTGGAGCTGAACGGGTTCGCTGCACTCAGGGATCAGTACCTGGGCACGCCGGTGTCCACGCACTACCAGTACCTGCCGCACCTTTTTAGCTACTCGGCGCACTCGGCGCTGGTGCCGCCGCAGCCGCGCAGCCTGGAGCCGCAGTCGCACAGCCTCATCACCCAGCTGGTGTGTGCCGAGGACCTGGAGCCGCTCGGCACCCCCATGCTCATCGAGGACGGGTGCGTGTGGCACGCGGGCACGGGAGCGCATCCCCGGGGCGAGGTGCAGCCACGGGGCAAGCACCAAACCGGGCCCCATCCCATCCTGCCTGGGGCTGGAGCTGGGGTGCACGGGCCTGGCACGGGGTTCCAGGCTGCGTGGTCTGGCCAGGCGGGGTGCTGGGCAGGGGGTGACCCCGGGGGCTGCGGGGACTCCCCTCAGCCCCTGCCCGGGCAGGGTGGGTGCTGACCATGGGCACTGCCAGATTCCTTTGGCATTTGCCTTGTTTTCAAGTGCCTCATCAGATGATGTCATTCAATGTTTTGAATGTTTTTTCTGCCTTTGTATTAACTGTGCCTGCAGGTACAAAGTGACTCAGGCAGAGCTGTTTGCGTTGCTGTGTCGCCTGGCGGATGAATTGCTTTTCAGGCAGATTGCTTGGATCAAGAAGCTGCCGTTCTTCTGCGAACTCTCCATCAAGGACTATACCTGCCTGCTCAGCTCTACGTGGCAGGAGCTGATCCTGCTCTCCTCGCTGACTGTTTACAGCAAGCAGATCTTTGGTGACCTTGCAGATGTCACCTCCAAGTACTCTCCCTCTGACGACGAGCTGCACAGGTGAGATGGGCTGAGCCCAGGGTGTGGCTGCGAGATCTGGAGATGAGGAGCCATGGGAAGCCCAACAGTCAGGTGTTCTCTGACCACCTCCTGGGACAGATCACTTTACCTGTGGCTGTTTTTCTTTTCTATTTTTTAGGGAACAGTTGTTCCAGGCTTAGAAAGCACATCATGGTTAGTCAGTGCTGGATCACAGCTTCCTTGTGCAGGGGAAGGGCACGCTGTTGCGTGGGGCTGTTTGAAGTTCATGTAGCAATGCTGTTCTCCAACACAGCCCTGCAAGCCAGTTTTTTATGAGGAGGGTAAAACTAACCAACACTTTGGGTAACCCTGACACACAGGAAAGAAGGTCTTATTTAAAAACACTTTGGGCCAGTGGAAAGGTTGTTCACAAAGCTAGTTGTCTGTATTATCAAAGTGTTCATTATTAATTGCTATTTCATTGTTTTGATTACATAAATTTAAAGATGTTGCAACTTGGCTCTTTTTTTTTCCATGGTACAGACTATCTGATGCTCTGAGGAACCTGCTTTTCATTTATCATTTTGGTCAGGGTGTTGTTTTTTGGTTTGGATATTTTATATTGTAGTCTTGGTGCCAGACGGATTCTTCTTTTGGTAGTAGAGTCACAATCTCACCATACTATGGCAGAATAGGTAGAATTTAGGGAAACTGCTGTCCATCCTCCTTTAAACACCTGCCACTTGCTCTCTGCCCTTGCTGGGCTCCCGATGTTGCCGGAGTCACCGGGGGATCCGATGTCTGATGAGCAGAGATTTAAAACACTGCTGTGATCCTCGGCCATTGCAGCGTCTCAGGGTTCTTGGGGGCTCCTTTGTGCATCTGTTGTGACAAGCAGAGGCACTGGCTGGCTGAGCCCACGGCAGGGAGCAGAGAGCTGGACCCAGGTGTCTCATTGCCTGGGACGGGTTCCTCTGCGGCGCTGCTCTGCACAGCCATTCATCGTGCATCTGGTGCCGCTCCTGCGAGGAGCACTGAGGGTCATAGAAAACCACAATGACACTTGTTCCTGCATTCAGCTGTCCTTTTGTTCCTGCTGTCCTGGTCAGAGCCTCACAAGAGAAGTGTTTGTTTCATTTTGAGTTTGTGATAAATACAAGCGAGAGGTAAGACAACAAGACAAAGGAGGAATCCTCGCCCTGCAGAAACCGGCAATTCAGAGCTGGTTGCCTTGAAGGTCCTTCAGAGAAGATCTGTGCACATGGATGAAAATAGGTGTTCTTGGGAGAGGAATGCTTCTGCAGTCTCTTCTTGTGATTTAGCTTTTCAAGTGTCATTAATTGTCATTGGTAACCTGGGAGAATGCACACCCAAAAAGCCATTTAGCAGGAAGCTGCACAGATGAGGGGTCTGGAGCTGTGTGGCTCCCTCCCACTTGTCTTCGTGGTCCTTCAGCCATGGCTTGATTGTGTCCAGCAGCAGTGGGATAGCTCCTGGGTATCAGTCTCCCTGTCCAAAGCACTTGTGGAAAAGGTGGTCCCTTTGGATTTGAGAGGGGCCCTTTTGGAGAGGTGTCCCATTTGTGGGCGTTCTTGGAGAGCCCCCGGCTCCTCTGGCATTGATCAGGAATGACTGCAAAGGGAACTTCATTAGAGCTCACACCTGGTAGGAGAGATTTCACTGTACAGGGATGGTCTGGCACTTCAGGGTTAATTTCTGCTCTTAGAAAAATGACAAGAGCAGTGCTAAAGCATAGGTGACAAACAAAGGCATAGGATGAGCTCCCCAGCCCCTGTGTTTTAATTGCTTCTAACAACTGGCTAAATGTTCTGTTTGCCTGCTAGATCAAATATTTTCTTTTATTGTGCTGTTTTTCTGAAGATGAATATGAAATGAATAAACTCCTGACCTCCCCCAGCACTCCTGATAGTGCTTCCCTTCCCCCTCCTCCCCAGCTGATCCTGATAACTCCCAGCCAGAAACTTGCCTGGTGTAAACTGCGAGGAAAAGTGTGTGGAGGAGTCAGTCCTCGAGAAGAAATAGGGCTGTGAAAAACAGAACAGCTTTGTTTGAAAGGGGGAGGAAAGTATGCGCAGAAAAGTAAGACAGTTCAACTGCAGGAATGAGAGAAGAGCTCTCCTGGATTTATGAAGTGATGAGTGGCTGGTAAAAATGTGCATGCTCTAAAAACAATTAAACCCAACAGATGACTGAGTGGTCTTTGTGCTCATTAACTTCTCAAGCTTTGCAATCTTGCACCTGCAAGATTTTTAATGTCAACTGGAGAGCAAGAAAACTTGTACAACTTTAGATTAGCCGACAAGGCTTTCATCACTTACAATATTACTTTTCTTGAAGAACTGACCTGCAGTTCAGACAGCTTGTTTTCACTTCACAGAGGTCAAACTCCACCATGCATTTTACAAATAACTTTGAAGTAAACAAACACACATGCCAAAATAAGGTATTATTCAGTGAAAAAGGTTCTATTTCTGTTCTATTCAGAGATGGCTTGCTGGCTGTGCTCTTATTCTTTGTGCTGCACAATGCCAGAGCACGCTGAAGCTTCCCGAAACACTTCTGTCCCACTTCTGAGCGCTTCTGCAATATGTGGTTTCTTTGAAGCCGGGGGTATTGCTGTGAGATGTGTTCCCAAGAGGCTGTTCTGGCCCTGGGCAGGCGTGGGATGATCTGGAGGTGCTTGCAGATACCCCCAGCCCTCCCCACCTTCCCGCTCTGCTCCAGCCTGGTCCTTCCCCATGGCTTTTTTGTGATGCACACATGGGGTATTACTCCTAATGAAGTGTGGCACCCTCTTCAGCAGGAGGATCTCATTCTGCACCCACGAAATCTCCATCAGGCAGTTTCCCAGGAGGTTTTGGGGAGGTTTGTGTTCCCTGTGCACCAGGGTGCCCTATCCTACCCATCTCTGTCACCAGCTTCCCTGCAGATTCCTGGCTCTGTGAAACCTTCTCCGCTGTCAGAACAGCCTGGTGGTGAACTGAATCACCACGAGAGATTTTTTTCCTACAAATATCTGGAGATAGTGGACTCCCCATCCCTGGGCCAGGCTGGATGGGGATCTGAGTAACATGGTCTAGTGGAAGGAGTCCCTGCCCATGGCAGGGGAATGGGACTGGGTGAGCTTTGAGGTAATTTCCACCCAAACTATTCTATGGTTCTATGATTCTGCATTTTCCTCCTTGTTTTTGGTACCAGCAGACTTCAGGCAGTTTTGATGACATTTTTTTAAGTTCTCTTGCAAGATGTTAAAATCTCCAAAGTTACTTTAATAAGCTTCATGCCTTCACTGTCCAGTCCGTGTGCTATGTGTGCTGATGTGTGATCTCTGTCCTCCAGATTCAGTGAAGAGGGGATGGAGGTGATGGAGCGGCTGATCTACCTCTTTCGTAAATTCAACCAGCTGAAGGTCAGCAACGAGGAGTACGCATGCATGAAAGCCATCAACTTCCTAAACCAAGGTGAGCTGGCAAAGAGGAGGTACCAGCCCCACTTGTTCATTTTTATGCTTCAAAGGGTGAATTTGTAAGACTGGTCCTCCCTTTTTTAGAGCTTCCCTGACTCATTAATGTGTTTACCTTCAGGATAGATCCCTAGGTCACTTAGCTGGATTCCTACTTTTTAGGTTCCATCCCTAAATCTGACCCTTCACAGTGCAAGGTAATCACGAATGAAGTATTTACATGCAGGCCATGAATGCAGCCTAGGAAAGGGCTGTATCCTCCTGTTGATTAGGCAGCATATTAAAGCTGGCAGTTCAGGCTGCTTCAAGACCCTGGGCATTTCAAAATCCATGCAGAGACAAATGCTCAGTGAATAGTGTTCAGCTGTAATTTTGGAAACAAATGTCCCCAAAGTCTTTTGTACTGTGAAAGATAGTTGCAGTCTGTAAAAGTGTGCTGCAGGCTCCCTCCTCCCCCACTCATTTTCAGAGGGAGATAATGCTGACGCTTCAATCTGTGCCGGGCTGAGGTTCCGGTTTGCTTCCCTGGGCAGTTTCCTGACACTGGATAATACACTTCTCGAGCTGTCTCCATTGTTTTCCAAAATGTATTTTCATTAATTTCCTGTCTTCTTTTATTTTTAGTTGAAGTTTGCAATTTTTTATGTGAAATACCTGAGACTTATTTTTAAAAGTCAGCTTTGGGCAGTAGATCAATGCCTCTTCCGTCAGATGGTCTCCAAGCTCCGAGCCTGCTCCGAGGCTCTGCAGCTCCCTCGCTCCCGTGCTGGATTCTCCCCAGGACCCGGCAGTGCTGGTGCTGCTGGTCACGCTGCACGCTGCCAGTGGGACTTCCTGCCTCTCCATTTCTCCTTTGTGTGTGTTGCCTGACATTGGCAAAGCTAAATTTAAAAATAAGAACTTGACAAGTTTATAAAGCTCCTGTGACATAATTCATAAGCAGATGGGGAGAAATTTTATGATATCTTGAAATATAGAGCTGAGTGCTGTCCTCAGCCAAGATGATACAGCTGAAACCAAGGTGTTCCTGTCTGAGGAGGTGTTACACTGATCTGCTGTGAGGACCAAACCCTGACACCTGGCCGTGTTGTGCCAGGCAGGGATTTCAGGTTGCTGGGGCTGTTCTCTCCAAGAGTATTCGTTAAGCTGCAGGTGAGCAGTGTTGGACATTAGCTGTTCTCTTCCCAGCCTTTTGTGGAGGGAAATCCTGGATGCAGACATGCATATAAAGACACATCCGTGATGCAGACACAGCAGGAGGGGAGATGGGAATTTTAGTATTGGTCTAACCAGGTGCTGGAAGCCAGCCTCCAAAGCAGGGACCCAGATCAGAGTGACAGAAATCAATCTGTCCTGCAGAAGTGGCAGTGAGTGCGAGGCTCCTGCTCTCCTGAGACGTTTTTTGTCATGTTTTCATTACTCTAATTGTATTCCTTTCCAGATATCAGGGGCCTGACCAATGCCTCCCAACTGGAGCAGCTGAATAAGCGGTACTGGTACGTTTGCCAGGACTTCACGGAGTACAAATACCCCCACCAGCCAAACCGCTTCCCGGATTTAATGATGTGTTTGCCAGAGATACGGTATATTGCAGGTAACTTCTGAGCACTTCTCCCACTGGGAGCAAGGGATGAAATTTGCTTTTAAAAGATAATTAACTTAGTGCAGTGAAATTCTTGTGGACTTTGGTCAAGGATGTTTGTGTGGGACCTTTTCCTGTCAGAGTTTCTGCCCATATTTAAGCCCATCCCATTGCCCTGAGCTCATCCAGTCAGAGGGGCTCTTGGCAAGGTGTCCTGGTGATGCTGGTGGGCACTGCTTCAGGAAGAGGTGCCTTGCTCTAACCTGACACCCTTTAAGTACATTTTTCAGTGTCTCCTTTTCTTCTTTCACGCCCAGCTGGGGGGCATTTTGTCTCAGAAGGGTGTAATCCTGGTTTGAGTAGGTATCTCACGAGAATTAGAGAGATCTCTGAACTAAGCAGAAAGTGGTCAGCAGAGTTCATGCAGACCAGTGTAACCCCCAGGTTTCCACTTGTCTGGACCTTGGAAATCTGCAGGTGAATTCTCAACTGCAGTTGTGTCGCTAATTAGATCTCCAAGGTCTGGTGTTAGTAAAACTGTTTGTTCCTGAATGTTATGGCAAAGGGAGATGCTTGCCTCCCTGTGTCAAGGCTCTGTGTGCTTCATCCTACTCCACCGTAATGAACTAGATAATAATCTCAGAGTAGCTCTTGTAATTTACTCACGGAGATCAACAAGGGACTTTGAGGTGAGATGGGATTTAGCCTTTCCCAGTTTCTGTAAATACTGCTCCATTGTGGAGAAATAATTTTGGTCTGACTTTGCCCATTTATTTTGCTTTCTGTTCAGTAAATAATAAATCATATTTTCTCCAAATGGATATCAAATGTCTGATGTAGCTGTAAGATGATTAACTGTATCTGTGAGAGGTTCAAGGTAAAACCATCTCCAGTGCTGCTGGCTTAGGTGTCTCTGAAATCTGATTCAGGAGTGGCTGCTAATTCTGGTTTCTTTCTTACCAGGAAAAATGGTGAATGTCCCCCTGGAGCAGCTGCCTCTCCTTTTTAAGGCCGTTCTACATTCCTGCAAGACGAGTGTGAGCAAAGAGTGAGCGCAGCCGGCCCCGGCCGGTGCCTTACGCTGAGCCTCGGGCCGGGAGCTGGCTCACCCCGGGAGAGGGGCAAACGCCATCCAGGCAGGAGACAGGGCAGGGGGCCTCCCTGCCCTTGTAGCAAGAGTCTTTTTTGTTTGTTTTTGTTTTTTTACTCTTTTTCCTATATATTTATTTCACGACAGAGTTGAATGTATGATCTTCAACACGATGCACATGGTTCTGTAAGAATGCAGCAGATGCATTCTCCAGCGGTTTACAGAATGTGAAGATGTTTAATGTTACAGTGTTTGTTAGGGTTAGTTCTTTTGTATTTGGGGCTGGGGACCGAGATGACTAAGACTACCTCAAGGAGAAGATGCTGTTCACGCACTGCTCTTTCCATGATTTGCATCCAAAAGCATTTGTCATAGAGAGCAAATATCAACAGAGCTGTTAGGATCCCAAAGGGATGACTTTGGAGAAGTGGGTGCTAGAGAAGTGCCAAGCTTTTTCTTTAATTTTGAAAAGGCAGGGAGTGGAGAAGGAGAAGTCTGTCTAGGCAGTTGGTTTCTTTTCCCCTGGCAGTTTCCAGATGCACGTTTCCCAGTGGGATGGCACTGCTCCGAGGGGCTCGCTGGCCCTGTCCCATCTGGGGAGCTGGAGGTGGGGTCTGCTCCAGCCCCTCCTGGCCAGCAGCCCTCTTACAATTGCCACAACCCCTGCCAATTCCTCTGAAATTGTTTTCCTGCAGTTCGTAACAGGCTCCTGGCATTACACAAAGGTGTTCCTGTTGCTAGAGAACTGCAAGGACTTTATCATCGCTTCCTTAAAATCCATTTTAGGTTTACAAAAGCAGGAAAAAACTACTTAGAGAAGAGGCAGGATTGCCCCCATTAGTGTGTTCCTCCAACATGGTACCTGACTCCTGAGGCTTCTGCCTTGCAGCAGTCCCCATTTTGGGAGCAGTTAATGTACTCTGTGCTAAATGGGGCCTGTGTAGTGGGGTGAGGGACTCCAGTGTCCTCTGGCATGGCTTTCTCTGCTGGGCTCAGGGAATGGGTGTTCCGTAGTTATATCCTGCCAGGACTGTCTTGTTCCTTGTGGAATCCCAGGAAAAACAACATTATGGTCGTGCTTGGCGACCTGCTCTGTTCTAGGTGTTGCAAGGCTTGGATTTTCCATCTCACAAGCTCCCCACTACTCCAGATGGAGAACTGATTTAATGACAACTGATTAGCTGATTGAGTGATTGCTAAGTGCTGGTGTTTAGCTAAACTTGGGCATTCTCATGAGTGGCCTCCTGATTTCCTGGTCGTGGTGGGGAGGTTGGATGAGATGTTCTCATCTCCTTCATTAGGAATTAATATTCAAAGATTCAGTCACTCTCCTAGACAGCCTTGGCTGGATTTCCTTCCCTGCCTCCTTAGATGTAAATCTGGCATTCACTTAGCAAGGTGGCTCCTCAATAAGTGTTTGAACGCTGATTTAAAAATATTTGTGGAAACATCTTTTGTTCCTTCAGGGTAGGAGGGACGAGTCACTACCTTGTCTTTCCCTGGTGACAGCTGCGTGGCACAGAGCGAGTGCAGCTCAGCAGGGCTGCAGCTGCTGTGCATGAATGTGATGGTGAGCAGGAGAAAAATCCCATTCACCAAAGTTGTCTTTCCCTCCCTCCCCCTGGCCCAGCGGGTGCTCCCGGGGTTGCAGCCCGAGGGGGCTGTGACCTGCTGGTTTGGCACGTCCCGGTCAGGCCGTGGCGGTGCCGATGGCTGCGGTCACGCCGCGCCAGGGCCCTGCTGCTGCCTCACCGCGGGCATCCCGCGCGGGCATCTCCCAGCTCGACGGTTTCCCTTTTCTAGAAGTCCATAGCTGTTCATTTTTCATTATTTAAACAGGATGTTACGGGTAACAGCTGCTGGGCCCAGCAGCGGCTCAGCTCGATGGAGCTTCACACCCAACCAAAGGTGGTTCCATAAATCTCATTTACTTTCTGACAGTACAATGAGACACGTGTGTATTCTCAGGAAAGCCTTCTGCATACAGCCGATACCTCACGTGTTCAGGGGAAGATTTTAGTGTACCTCTTTGTAAGTTAGAATGTATTTCTCAGCTTTTAAGTTTAATTTCCAAATAGCTTGATATGATCTTTTTATTACGGGTTATTTCTGGCTTGCTGTTTTATACACTCAAGGAATTGTTAAAATTGCATAGGAGTAATTTTGTTCTACAGTTACTGAATTATTATAATCTGTTGATTAATAAGTGTTTTAATTAGTGTACATAAGAGCAGTCATCTTGTTGCCAGCTATCCAACAAAAATAATCTATTGAGTAATCCGTGGTTTTCCAAAATAGCCTCCCAAAAACTAATGCTGTATCAACAACAACCAAAAACCTAAGTTCAGCTATGATGACAAACGGACATGAATGTTCCACTTTCTGTTGTAGAAAGCAAATTTTACAAAGGTTGATTGGCAGCAGTATCCGTTCCCAAATACCCATTTGCTATGGGAGTAGAAAATCCTTCCTGAACTGACAGGTAAGGAAGCAGCAAACAGACCAGGCGGAATCACCGGACAGTCATTCCTGATATCTTCTGCACCAAGTCCTCTAATGAATTGTATTTTTTAAACAGGGTAATGTGAATGTGTTGCATTGCAAACTCAGGTATTATGAGAAGGTAGGAATGTAGCTAGAGACTTAGAGACGTTAGGTAGATGTATTTGTGAATTTGGTTTGAAGGACACCCTGGAAAGGTTGGAATTTTTGTTCCATTCTTCACGTAACATTCAGTTTACAGGGACTCATATTTTATTTGTGCTTAATGCTGGTAGGGGGAAGTTCATTATCTTTGGTATCTATCTGCTCTTGCTTATCTGACCTTCTGTCATAGAGAAATCAATCAACAATAATAGTCTTTGGTAGAATTTTCTGCCATGACAAGTCAATTTTTATCCCCGATTTGAAAGATAAATTGGCTGGCTGACCCCCTCTTCTCCTTCAAAGAGTCTGTGCAGATAGAAAGCTGAAGAGTTACTTTTAATCCGAACAGAGATTTGGGACATAAATTTGAAGTGCCCAGGCTCACGTGCTCGGGGGAGGCTGCCCGGGAGCCCTCGCTCTGTGGTGCAGCTGGAAGGGGTCCCTGCTCACGGGGCTCGGTCCCAGCGCCTGCCGGACCCCGGGGCCTCAACAGAACCTTCTGGAGAGTGAGTGAGTTCTCTTCCACTTCAGCTCGGGCTCCTGCCAAGTGGGCTGAGCCTTGGCCCCTCAGTGTGGGTCAGTAGCCAGTCCCTGTGCTTGGCATGTCCCGCCCTGTGAGAGGGCAGGGGATGAGGGACAGCCGGGGTGCTCGGGGGTGCCAGGACCCCGACGCTGCTGGGCTCTGGGCAGAGCCGGACCTCGCGCTCCCCCGCGTCCCACGTGCGCTGCCCAGCTGTGAGCTGTGCCAGTGCCCTTCGTGCTCGCACTTCTGCAGAGGCACTGCATGCTTTGGGCCATCAGGGAGCGGCTCTGCATCCTTCTGGAATTCTTAAATCCAGAGAATTAATTCTTAAACCTTTTTCCATCTCCCATCACGCACGGGCCGAAGGGAGAACACGGTGTTTTCAGAGTGACCAGTGGTCAGTGGCATTGCCAGCTGCAAGGCATCTGCACAGGGGAGCTGCCACCCCAGTACCACCCGTTTTCCCAGTGCTGGGGTGTTGCTTTGAGGGAGCCCATAAGAGTGAGGGGTCCCAGGGGTGCCAGCAGGGCTCCTGGGCTGCTCTCACTTGCTGGTGGGGTCCTTGGTGGCCCTTCCCCACCCATGCAAAGGCTCGAGTGCCTCTGCTTCCATCCCTCTCTGTGCCAGCAGGATCTGCCCTTGCTCCTCAGGCTTCTGCACAGACCCACAGCCACCTCAGGTAAAGGAGTTTAAGTCTTGTCCTTCAAACCAACTTTTAAAAAAAAAAAACTTGAATTTCTTTTATCTTTACTACATTTTTTAAAAGGAAAAAAAAAAAAAGATTCTCCTGTGAATGTGCTATTTCCCATTCCTTCTTTCTTCCTTCTTGGTTTTGATTTGAAGCTATGAAGCTCAGTGTCTGTGAAAATGTTGTTATTTCTCAGGATAATAAGCGGCAATCATCCCTGCCACATGAAAGGCAGGAGAAAGGGGGAAACTTGGGGAACTAGTTAAAGTATGAAACTAATTTTTAAGTTGTAGATGATGTGTAAATGGAGGGGAGTGCATAGCTATCAGTATCAAGCTGTGGTGTTTCTCTGGGTTCATGGTGTGTTGTTTCAATGCACAGAAGCTCAGGGATAAGTATTTAAAATGTGACCCAGAGAAACCCTAGTTTTGATGTTGCAACAGTTGCTTCTTTCACGACTTGTCAGGAGGACCTGCTGAGAGCTGGCCAAAGCCCTATGTGGGGATTTTGGGGGAAAAGCTTTGGGTTTGGCTGTGGGAAGTTTGCCTGCTGAAGGCAGTGGTCCTGTGGGCAGAGCATCCCGAAGGTGCGTGGGGCTGATTGAGGCTGTGCCCTTGCACCACCTGGCAGCTGGGGACCAGCTCTGTCTGTGGGGCTCTGTTTCTGCATTACCTCATCCCTCTGCCTATGGTGTTAAATATTTTGAGTGTTTATGGAAAAGGGGAAACAGGAATTTCCCATTGTGTCGCTGGCAGCCAGTCCCTGGGCTCTGTACTCTGTTCCTAATGAATTCTTGATTTTCATCAGTACAACTTTCTCACTGTGGTTGTAGGCACAGTCCGACAGTTTGAGAAAGACACTGGTGTGTGACTCCGGTTGGGTCACAGCTGCTATGAGTGTCCGAATGGCCCCATCCAGCCACAGACAGGGCCAGCACTGAGTGAGAGTCAGCAAAAGTTTGCAGGGCTGAAACCCCCTCCCAGCACCCTCAGCCAAGATCTGCAAATCTGGGTTTAAACCAGCCCCGCAAAAAGCTGGGGAGGCCAATCCAGGCAGTGTCTTTCCCTTGGTAAAAAAAAAATGAAAATAGCTCCTGTGAGCTGCCCTCTGACAAGTCTGTGAAAGAAGCAACATGGTTCAGTGGAAGAAATGCCCCCAAGGGCAAAAAGAAACAGAAATTGAGACCAGATGACGATCAACCTTAACAAAGCCTTTTGTGATTCATTGTTTTCTTTCAATTTATAAAATGTCTTGTAATAGTTGATAACATTATTGACTCGATTTCCATAACTAAACTACCTCGTGTGACATCCTGTTTATCATCTCAAAGGGATTGTGTGAAAAACTAAATACTGCCAGTGTCTGTTGCCAGCGAGGAGGAGGGGCTGTGATTGCTGGAGTTGTGTTTCCCTTCCCGAGGGCTGGGGCTTGGTTCCTGTCACTGCTGTGTGTCCCGTGCCCGAGGCTGAGCTCCACTGTCCCTCCCTGGGGAGGATGTGGCCCATGGCAGTTTAGGTTTTGTTGGTGCCCATCAAGCCACAGGCCTGGTTCCAGCTCAGTCCTGGTGCAGAGGCTGCGTTTGTAACCTGGGACCTCACGGGACCTCGCAGCTCCTCGTGTGCCCACCCCGGGCAGCCTGGGGAGGCAGTGGGTCAGGTGTCCTGCTTGTGTCAGCCCCTGGCTGGTTTGAAGGATGTTTCCGAGAGGGTCAGTCCTGATTGTTGGGTCCTTCTTGGTGACGTTCCAAGTGATGGTTTCTGCCGTTCATTTTTCCCACAATCCCTTGTGTAAATCAGGGAAGCAGGATGTTGCCTCGGCATGACACACGGTGAACATTGGCACACTCAGAGCCGGGGCTGGGGCAGGAGGGCAGGTCTGGCCCCGTTGCACCGGAGGGGAGCGGGCACCGGGAGCCGCCCCCTCACTGCGCTACGACCAAATGAATGTTTCTGCCGGCGGGTCCGTGTCAGCCCGACCTGCCCCTGCTCCGCTGCTCTGCTCTGGGACTTGACTACCTGTGGAAATATGACCAGTAAGTGTTGAATGCATGTTTAGTGAGTGTTTAGCTGTATGAACTAATAAATGTGAAATGTTCTGCACCGCTGGTGTCTCCTGGCTGCTTGTGCCTTCCCCTTTCAGTGGCAGCTCTCTCTCAGGGTGGGGGGCACCATCAGGGTGGGGGAGCCCAGTGCTGCTCTGGGTGGTAGCTGCAGCCCTGGCCTGCCTGCTGTGCTTCTGGAATGTCTGTGGGTGTGGGGAAGGCCTTGGTGCTGCTGCTGTGGCTGGGAACTGGGATAAGGGGCACAAGCCCTGCCCAGAGCAGCCACAGCCTGGACTCGCAGTGGCCTCAATGGAGAGCGGGGTTGGGTCGGGAACCCTGCACCTCGAGGGGTGACAGGAATGGGGACAATGGAAGAGTGAAGGTTTGCATGGACTCTGGGCCCTGCCCAGCAGTGGGTGCGTGGTGGTCCCCATCTCCTGCGTGGGTTGGTTGTTGCACACCTGCACGCACAGCACAGCCAGAGCACTGCTGTCACCGAGGGGCTCCGATCTGTGGGCTGACCAGAACATGTGGCAGTTCGGGTGGGTCGCTGTCACCTTGGGGTGCAGCAGGAGGAGGGCGTGCCCCGGCAGCAGGAGGAGGAGCAATCCAAACAAGCAAATGCACCAGAGATGCTTGAGGAGCGCGCTCTGGAGTGAGGAACTGCAGGAGTGGTTTAGCGATCCCTTGTCTTGCTGAGGTGGGTGTGTGTTAAAAGCCTAAGCAGCACTTTCAGTGTTTACCCTCCTGAACAGGGGAGTGCACAGAAGGCCCGCTCGGGAGCTGCTGCCACGAAGGGCAGCTCCAAGTGAGCAGTGGCCCCACTCTGCTGCTCCCTCCCACGGGGCCTCGCCTCCATCCCGCGCTGCCCTGCTCCTCGGCCGAGTGCTCCCGTGCCTCCCGCCCTCTCCTTGTGTTAGTTTTCCTTATTTACATCGGTGTCCGCAGAGCAGCTCCAGCCGCTCTGACACCGTGCCACCCGGGATTTATTCCGCATCGGGGACCCTGAAGGTCGGCAGTGGTGGGGCTCCCCGGGAGGTGGCAGAGGATGCTCTGTGCACGTGGGGTGATGGGTTTGTCCTCACCTTCAAACGAAGCTGGAGCTGCGCAGAGGTGACAAGGCAGCCTCTCCCCTCACCCCGTGCTGGCATGAGGCACTGCCTGGAAAGTGAGGCTGGAATGGGAAAAATACCAGCACCTTTTAATTTTCAGCTCAACCTCTACTGACCACTGTATTTTGATTAGAGCTCTGCTTCCTTTTCATCTCGATGCTCCGGCGGGTGACAACTGCCACAGCCTCGTGTGCGCGGCGCAATAGTTTATCACCGAAGGCCAGCGGCTCTATGAATTCAGAGCCAGCGCGGAACAAATCACGCTGTCACTAACGTCAAACTTGTTAACCTGATCTTTGGTGGATCACTAGTGTCAACATTGCATGGGACATACATTATCGGGCCCAAGGACTAAGGGAGATGCGTTTGTCAGGCTGCTCTGTCACAGTCCCACTCTTGACCTTCGCAAAGTAACTTTCAAGGGTAAGCTGCTTTCCTCTTGACAGCAGTGGCTGTTCCCAGGAGTGTGTCACCCCACGGGCACTGGCTAGGACAGGGCTGTGGGGTCAGCGGGTCACCTCCCTGCAGTGGCACAGTCAGTCCAGCAGTGGGTGAAAGATCTGCTGAGATGGTCCTGTGGGGCCTTTTCCAGAGCTGGGGAAGGTTCTCCATTGATGTCCACCCTGCCCACGTCTATTCCATGAGCTTCTCCCCATCCTGTCACCAATTGCTCCCACATCTCTCCTCATCCCTTACCCAGTCACTGTCCTTTTGGAGTTCATACCTGAAAACCAGAGTTCTGACTGCAGCAGGCTGGTGGGTCTCCCTTGTCTGGTCCATCACAAGTCTCTCACATCTCAGTTTGCCAAGTGTGGATGCATTTGATGGGGTTGGTCACCACTGTGGGGGTCAGATGAAGAATGGTTCACTATGGCTGGGCTGGTAAGAGCATGGATAGGACATGTGTGCTCCGGGTAAGCTCTTGTCCAAGCTTCTGAAGTCAGTTGGGTTTTGCAGTACCTTTATTGGGGTGGTGGATCCCCTCCTTGCAGCCTGCTATGAGTAGAAGGGGAGTGGTGCCACAGGCTGGGTGCTGGGAGGCCAGCAGGTTGGGGCTATGCTGGAGAGGATGGCTCATGGCTGGGGGACCCCGAGGCGAGTGCTGGGTCTGTGCTCCACATCACTGTCCTCGTGGGCCGACCCTGCTAATCAGCTGTGAAAGAGAGAGAGAAAGCTGGAGAGAAATCTTTCTCTCTGCTAACCTCATCACAATAAAGATTCCTATAAAGAGCTCTTATCCTTGAAGAAAATGAGGCACATAAGCAGGAATAGTAAACAAAAGGCTGTCATTTTGACCCAGGAGTGCTTCATGTTGTTGGCAACTGCCAAGAGGAAACATAAAGAGAGGCTGCATCCAAGTCCCAATTACGCAGAACTATGTGACTGATATGTCAATGAGTCCCCCCGGGAGGAGACCACCAGCGCTTCCCCGTGCTGCCTGCACAGCATCTGCACCCGCCGCCATGGCCGAGCCGCCCGCGCCCCGAGCGAAGGCGTGTGTGGCATCGGAAGAATGCGGGGGACAAGGTAATGTCATTGGGAACGCTATCGCCAAAGGCCTCGCCGCACGCGCATTATCGGCGCGGGCCCTGGAGTCAGGGACTGCGGGCAGGCAGCGGCGTTTGGCAAACAGTAGTGCTGGCCACACCTGCTGCAGGCACGCTCCGGGAACGTGGCGCAGGCAGGAGGGCTGCCCCACGCCGATAAGCTGAGTGGATGGAGATAAAATCCGAGCAGGAGATATGCTTTGCTGAGCATCAAGGCTAAGCACCAGCAAGGAGCCAAAGCATGCTGCGGCCCGCAGCGGGTGGTGCGGATCCGCAGGCTCCGGCTGCACCGTGGCCATGAGGGAAGGAGATGGGGCAGGGTGGTCTCCAAACCAACAGCCGGAGCTTTGGTGACAGACGTGCCAGGGCTTGGGCCCATCGAGGGCACAGAGCTGTGCTGCTCCCTTGGCCAGGACTACACTGCATCAGGGCAGCAGCTTTGGGGCCTGTCCCTAGCCCTGAGCATCCCCTCCCCGGCACATCCCGTGCTGCTGGAAGCCAGACCCACCTCATCCTTCCCTCCTAGGTGCTGTGGCCTCCAAAATGTCACCCGTCTGTACCTCCTCCCTGTCCCCAGGGACCCCTGAGGCTGCCGGGAGCCGGCTGTACCCGGTGCCTGTGCGGCCACTCCAGCATAGCCCTCCCAAATCCACCCTCAATCCACCGGCCAGGCCGCGCCGGCCTGCACCACGGCCCGTGCGCCGGCCCTGACCGCGGCCGCGCGCCCACCGCAGGAGCCAGGCCACAGCCTTGGCCAGGGCCCGCGCAGAGGAAAGTGCCCAAGGCCGGCAGGGACGTATTTACCCCTGAAAGCACCTTGCTGCAAAAATAGCAAGTGGCCGGTGTGAGGCCGGGGCTTCCCAGGGGAACAATGCCTGGCAGGAGGAAGCGGCCGCGGCCGGCCCGCAGCTCCGTCCCGCCTCGCGCGGCGCCGAGCCGCAAGCCGCTGCGTGCCGGCCCGGCAGGGACCTTGAACCTGACACAGATTTATTTTCTCTGACATTGGCATCGCGTCGGAACATCTGGCATGTGGCTGATAATTGCTGGGGATCGGGGCGGAAGCCACTCCAGGCCTGGCGCTTCTTCCAGAGCTCTGTTTTCATTAGTTTTTCTCCACTCTTCAGCTGCAAAGCAAGGAAAAAACAAGCAGGGCTGTGCAGCCCGCACTCCCACTCCTCTCCCCGCAGCACCAGGAGCTCACTGCTTCCCTCGCTCTGCATGGGAATACTGCAGGGCACGTCACCATCACACCATGTCGGGGCTGTGCTGATAGAGAGAGAGGATGAGCCTTTCCCTGATCCCAGGATTGTGGGTCCTGCTGTGCCACCCTAGTTACCAGCGGCTGCGTGGCCAGAGCAGAGCCATGGCACAGCCTTTGCTGGGCTGGTGTGGGGCTTGAGGCAGCCACCCCTTCTCAAGGCTGTCATTGCTGTGGGATGAAGCAGAGAGCAGGACCCTGTGCAAACATGTGGGGAGACACTGTGGTGATGGATGGCCAGAGCACGGGGCCGGCGGTGGGAGCAGATCCCCGCTCCAGCAGGATGGGAGGGTCTCTCATGCAGCCTCTTGCCTTGGCACTGCAGCTCCTGTGTTGCACAGGGCAATTGGAACCCAAGCTCTGCAGGCACAGTGCCCATGGGTAGGACCGAGCACGGCAGTGGAACACAGGGAATCACACATGGCAAAAACACAGCTAGGCTTGCCTGCCTAGGCCCAGGGGCTCTGGCTTTCTGTGAGTGCTGTTCCGGCAAATGAAGAGCTGCCGGCCACGGGCGCCGTGAGCCCCAGGGACCCGGGAGTGGGGCCCTGAGCGTGGAGGAGTCTCCTCCGGTCCTTCCCTGCAGAGGAGACCTCTCAGGGCTGAGGAGGCCCTGGCTGCAGCCTGGTGCTGGGTGGGTGAGGTGGGCTCACGTTCCTCCCAGAGGTGTCCTGCCCCATGCCCTCGGCCCCCTCCCTCCTGCCCTGGGCCATAAATCAGGGTGGCCGTGGGTGCTGGGGCACTCTGGTGCCCCCCACCTCCCTGCAGGGTCTCCCTCCCGGGGCACCTTATCTGCTGCAGGGGTTCCACTTATCTGCACTGTCACTTTCTAATGCTAGTTTATGGGCAGCGTTCTGTAGCTTAATTATGATGTTTTTCAGCATGATCACGTGGCCACAGAAGCCAATAAGGCACCGAAGTGGGTCCATCCTGGCTGAGCCTGGCCCCCATGGGGAGGAGATTGGCCGGTGTCCTGCCCGGGGCGGCGTGTGCGCAGCCAGAGCCCCAACACCTTCCCAAGAGACACAGGTCCCCATAAATCCCCCAGCCTACTGTGGGCAGGGCAGCCGTACCCACACCCCACGGAGGCTTCTCGGGTCGCAGCTCCTGGCCGGTGGCCGAGCGAGGCTCTCCCACCCGCCGGCCCCACGCGCAGCAGCCGTGCAGCCGCCTCACGGTGAGTACGAGTCTGTGGGGGGAACCGCGGCCCCCATCCCGCCCACCTCCCAGCCATGGACACTCTTCCCCGGCATGGTGGCAGCCAAGGCTGGAGCCAGGGACGCGGCAGGGCTTGACGAGGAAGCCGGAGTCGTGTGTGGGCCTCCGCTTCCCGTCCCGTCCCCGTCAGCGGGCGTGGGGATGGCGGCTCTGCAGATCGCGGGCAGCAGAGCGAGGCCTCACCATAGCCTTGGCCCCTTGGCTCAGAAATGATAGATCTGGCTGCTGAGGGGCTCTGGGAGCCCAGCTGGTAGTACCTGGGGGTTCCTGGTCACCCAAGGGTTGGGAGTTGCCCATAGGAGCACAGGCCGCCTCCATACCCTGGAGCGGGCACGGGAGAAATCCAGGACCCCTCGACTCCTGGGGCTGACTGAGCCTGCCTCCTGCCCCCATCCCACGCTGGCAGGCATCACAGCCTTCGGCTCTGAGTTGCTTTTGTTCCTCGCAGTGTTTGCTCAGTTCTCCCAACCCAGAGCCCCTCCTGGGCTCCTCTTCCCGGATGGCAGGTCCTGCTCCATGGCTGCCTGGCAGCTCCCCCGGGAGCTCGTGGTGAGTGTGGGGGCTGTGGCCGAGGGGCTCCTCCGGTGGTGGGAGCGCTCCTTCCTGGCCGAACAGTGTCTGACCCGCACTGAGGGCTGCTCTGCTGCTATTCTTAGCCCGGGCTCCATTCCTGGTGGCTCTGGAGTGATGCTCCGCTGAGCCCGTTTCCTGTTTGCCGCTCTCCCTGCCAGCACCGCTTCCTACCCGCTGCACCCATGGGCAGCTGATGTGTGGGGTGAGGGTGTGGATGAGCTGGGTGGGATGAGGTGTATGGGATGAGCCCTTCAAGACAAGCCATGTGGGATCAGCCTGGCAGGATCAGCTGTACGGGGCCATCAGCCATGCCTTTTCTTCGCAGGGCACTGCCAGCAGCACAGTCCTCAGCTGTGCCGGAGCTCCAGGCACCCAGAGCCTCGGGCCCCGGTGCTGCTGTGCTGGCAGCAGGCTCCTGCTGTGCCGGGACAGGCTCTGCACCGGCCACGAAGGGCCCCTGGCTCAGTGGGTTGGCCCTGCGGGACAGGCTCAGCTCCAGTGCCTGGCTCAGAGCTGGAGCCTCGAGCTCCCCACAGCCCAGTCCTGGGCTGCGGCGTGTGGCCTGGGAGCGTCCCGAGAAGCAGGACGTGCCAGGAGACAGGGTGCTGCTGTGCGGGTCTGCTGCCGGCATGGAACATTTCATTAAGAAACCCTGATTGTGAAGCATTGATTTAATACCTGCTGTCTGACAGGTGGACCAGGACACCTTTGGGAGTGGGTGCTCCAGGTGGGGTGGCTAATGCTAGATCCAACTCATCTCCTCAGTGGTGGTCCCAGAGGAGATTTCAGGAGCCTCTGCACACCCCAGTGTTCCCCATGCAGCTCTCCCTGGGCTGGCAGGGGCAGCTGGTGTGGGGTAATGCTATGTTCTGACAAAGCTGGTGGTCCAGGGCTGAGTACTGAGTAGAGCAGGTTCGTGCCCAGACATGGTCAATTTTGCTCCAGCCCCGAGACTCCTGGCTCTCAGCAGGTCCTGCCTCTCTCAGGCTGGACACTCCAGAGAGCTTGGGGGTCTTGTTGCTCCCCACAGATGGTTCGGGGGAGAAAGGAGGGTCTTGCATCCCTTCCCGCAGAGCGGTGCCCCTTGCCTGTCCCTGAGTGGAGTCCCTGGGGGGATCCCTGATGCTGCCGAGGCCTGGCCGAGCCGCTCCCCAGCCCGGCCGCCGTGTTCCCGGTGTTCGGGCCGGCGGGTCCCTCCGCCCCCGCCCCGTCCCTGCTGCCGCGAGCCGCCCGCTCTCCCAGAGGAGGTTCCCCAGCCCCGGGGGGCTGGCCGTGAGCCCGCACCAACATGGAGATGCTCTTCCAGGCGCTATAAAGAGCTCCGGCTCCCGCACCTGCCGCTCGGTCTCCACCGCGCCCACTCCCGGTCCGCACCCAGTGCCGGGGCTGGGGCCGCCGTCCGTCCCCTTCCCCGTCCCATCCCGTCCCGCTGACCGCGGCTCGTCCCGCAGCAGGGCCGCTGGAGGGGATGGACTATTCCTATGATGAGGACCTGGACGAGCTCTGTCCGGTCTGCGGGGACAAGGTCTCCGGGTACCACTACGGGCTGCTCACCTG
>VZRO01007026.1:1002964-1051560 GCA_013397915.1 Daphoenositta chrysoptera
GGGGGGCGGCGGCGGTGCCGGGGACTGTGCGGGGACTGTGCGGGGACTGTGTAGTTGCCGGGACCGGTCGCGCTGTCCCCGCCGCCGCCACCTCCCGGGCCGGTCAGTCCCGCCGCCGCTTCGATTCCGTTTTTCCCTCCCGAGTTAAGAAAAAAATCGTTTTTTCGCGTCGTCTCCTTCTTTTCCTTGTTTCATTTTGTTTGTTTCCCCGGGGTTCCTGCTGCTACGGCTTCAACTTTCCAGGATTTTTTTTGCTGGCAGGAAGGTTGGGAAATAGCAAATAAATTACTGTTTTCCTTAAGCACATAATTCCAGAAGCCGAGACTTAAGGAAAACGTTAAAAATTACGGGGATCGCAATGAAACTGCAGCAGACCCACCACGAATTATATTTTTTCTCTCGGTGACATTTAATATAACGGATTTCTGACCCCCGGGGGGGCAATTCCAGCCTCACAGCCTCTCTCCTGTCGGCGCAGAGGATCCCGACATCAGAGTCGGGCCCCGACAGCCCGTGTTGTCGCGTGTTGCGTGTTCCGCAATGCTCAGCATCCGGCAACGAAATATATTTGGGGGGACAGGTCGTTGGCACGGGCTGGCAGAGCAAAAGCAGAGGCAGAAGGATCCCCCTACTCCAGAGTCAGCCGCCCCCTCCCCACTTCGCCCTTGAAATCGTTTGTGTTTTGCAGCGGGTGGAAGTGGGCTGAGTCCTCCCGCCCGACCCTGGCCGGGCTGAGCCCCTCGGCTGCCGGGCTCGCTGCTCGGGACACAGTGCGGTTAATCGGAAAGTCCTTCACGTTCTGGCAGGGCGGCCGCTCGCTCCGGGAGCGGGGTGGGAGCCTGCGAGCAGAAGCGCAGGAGTAAGACACAACATCGACCTGCGAATTCAACCCCTGCAAACTCCCGGCGTGGGCTGGCTTCCAAAACAGATCCCAGTTCCACTCTCCTCCCGGGGCTGGAGTTACTGGTGCCCTAAATCTCTCGGTGCATGCTCTGGCCGTTTTGATGGATGTCGCGAGGGGATTTGGGAGCTGGGCAGGGGCTGGGGACACTACGACTGTCGGGCAGGGACGGTGCTTGGGGTGCCTGGGGGGAAAAGGCATGGTCTCAATTTGTCCCTTTCCAGCAGTTTTTGCCGTGTTCGCCGTGGAGGTGCTTTGGTCCCAGAGCTGTCCCAACAGCCTTTTCTTGTGTATTTTCTTGCTGTTGGCTCCTTAGCAGAGCTGGGCAGACGAGGCGATCACCCAGCCAAGGGTGATATTCCCATGGAACCGTCTCTTTTGTGGTAAAAACCAGAGACCACCTTTTTTAGCTCCTAGTATTTTTGGGCATCTGAGGCGATGCTTTGGAAGTGAGTCTACAGGTCCACACGACAAGAGCAACCCCGAGGTGATTGATTTTGGGAACACAGCGTTGACACAGGCACCCCTCAAAATGCCTGAAGGGAGGTGGCAACGAAACTTGCCCAGGGAGAGAAGCACAGCCCTGGCCCAAGGCTGCCCACAGCCCTGGGCACCCTGCAGGCACTACCCATGGCACTCACCATGTCCTTGCCCAGGCAAAGAGAGGTGGCCAAAGGGAGGCACAGCCTGGCCAGCAGCCTGCCCCAGCCAGGGCTCTGCACGGGGATGAGAGCAGGCAAGGCAGTGGGAGTGGGAAGGGGGGCTGCGGGGTGCTGGAGACCCCTCCTGCCACCATGAGGGTGTGTGGCTCGGGGGTCACCTGCAGATGGTTTGGGGAGGGTTGCTGGGGGTGCAGGTGTTTCCTGGGTGGCTTGGGCCCCCTTGCCCTGGAGGTCAGGGTGCATCGTTTGCTTCTTGGCTGTCAGCTGGGACACAGCAAATGGCAAGTTGTTCCCAATCTCAAGTGTAGCACAAATGGCAGGAAAAGCAGAGCAGGAGGGAATTAAAAGGCCTCTTCTCCCTTTGTGTTCTTGCTGGGAGAGGGGAGGAGGTGTATGCAGTTGCCTCTGGAGGGTTTGTGAGACCGGACTGTGAGCACCTCTCGCTGTGTGTGGGAGTGCAGGCAGCAGCAGAGGGGGTCCCTGCCTGTGCACCCTTGCCCAGGGTCACAGGGGTTTGCTTTGGGATGTGATCCCTGGGCATCACTGGGCCCGACCTGGAGCAGTGGTGGGAACACATCACTTCGAGTTTGTGTGAGATTTCGTTTTCAGTGTGCTCTGGCTCTGGGGTGTGTGGCCAGGGCTGCCAGCCTGCCTGTCTGTGCGGGACCTCGGCTGGGATGTGTAGACGTGCTGAGTGCGGCCACCTCCCTTCTTTCCGAGTCAGGAACTGCCCCGGGAGAGCTCTCTGCTGCCCAGAGAGACATGGGCCGGCTCTCAGGAGCGGGGGCCACAGCACCCCTCTCTTCAGAGGCTGCCGCTGGCAGCCCGCTCCTAGCGAGATGCTGTTTTCATGAATAAAGAATGAGGGAGGAAGCCAGGGCGGCTCTCCTGGGAGCACATTCCTGCTCGTCCTGGAAATGCTGCTGCTCCCGGCCACGCTCCCGCCTTTCCAGCCTGCCTTGGGAGCGCTGGGGAGGTGCTCCAGCTCTCCGGGGGGGCTGGCTGTGTGCCCCGGGATAAGTAGGCAAAAGAAAGGCAGAGGTAACAGCTGAGACGCAAAGCAAGAGCCGCTGGCTGTCAGCAGGAACACAAACTATCAGAGGGGTTTGCCTTTGATGCTCGCTGCAGGCTGTTCTCGCTGGCGCGCTCCTCCGTGCCTCTGCGCTGCCCTCCAGCCCCCAGCTCCTGCCTGGCAGCGATCTGAGGCTCTTCCAAGGCGATGCCAGGGCAGCAGCCCCCGGAGCACAGCAGGGCAGTGCAGGGGACAGGCTCCTGCTGCAGAGAAGCACCTACTCCCTTGCATGTTGGCAGATCCCTGGGGTTTTTTTGGTTTGGTGGGAACATCTGCTCTGCTGCAGCCGTCAGAGGGACTCTGCCAGCGGGATGCTCCGGCAGAGCCCTCGCCGAGGCTGGGACCCCGGGACTGGCAGCCTCCTGCCTGAGGCCAGTGGGGTGAAGTGCACCCGCTGGGACCTGCCAGCCGTGCTGCCCGACAAAGGGGCAGAGATTTGCAGAGAATTAGCACGTGCAGCCTGGATGGAGGGAACCAGGGTCCCGAGGGGGCTGTGGGGTCCCAGGCTCTGCAGAAAACAAGGAAATCCCAGGGCTGGTCCAGTGACAGGGGTTGTTAAAACTAAAGTGGGTGTCAAACCCCCTCCTCTGCTCAGGCTTTAAGGGCTGTTCCCTCGACCCACGGGGAATCAAAGCTGCTTTATCCCCAGCTCGTTTTGTAGTGATAGCCAAATGTCTCTTCCTTTCCTGCAATCCCCAGAGGCTCTGAGGGTGACACTGGCTGGGCTGGGAGTGACACGACCTGACGTCGGGGGAGGTCTCCCCAGTGCCCCCCAAACCCTTTTTGCCACTAAGTCGTGTCCCCCAGCATTTTCTCTGTGCCCTGCGGAAGCTCTGGTCTCTCTCCATGTGGGTTCACTGCAGTCTCTGCCCTCTCTGTCTCCAGCTGTCCGTGCAGACCGGATGCGTGGAGGGAGGAACAAGTTTGGACCCATGTACAAGCGGGACCGTGCCTTAAAGCAGCAGAAGAAAGCTCTGATCCGTGCCAACGGCTTCAAGCTGGAGACCGTGCCTCAGATCATGTCCCCTGTGCAGAGTGACTACAGCCTGTCCTCCACCATCCACAGCATCCACGCCATGTCCAAGACCCTGCCGCCCAACCCGGCCGCCCTGACGCCCGTGGATTACGAGCGCAGCCCCTACGGGACGCCCTCCCTGGGAATGACTGTGCCCGGCCACGCGCCGCTGCCCGGCTACCACTACCCCTCCTTCCCCAACCGCACCATCAAGTCCGAGTACCCTGACCACTACGTAAACGCCCACGAGGCCGTGCCTGCTTACATGTACCCAGAGACCTACCCCAGCAGCTCCCCCCCCGACATCCCCGAGGTCATCCTGAAGCTGCTGCAGCTGGAGCCTGACGAGGCCCAGGTGAAGGCACGGATACTGTCCTGCCTGCAGCAGGAGCAGGGCAAAGGCCGGCACGAGAAGCTCAGCACCTTCGGCCTCATGTGCAAGATGGCCGATCAGACCCTCTTCTCCATCGTGGAGTGGGCACGGAGCTGCATCTTCTTCAAGGAGCTGGAGGTAGGACCTGTGGGGATGAGTGCTGCTCTGGGGGGACAGTGGGAGGCGGGCAGGATTGAGGCTGCTGTGATGTGAGGGTGGGATGTGGCTGTGGGCAGGACTGAGGGTGAAGTGTTGTGAGGACAGGGCAACACCCGTGGGCACGAGCCTGGGGCCGTCACTGCAGATCTGTTGACACACCCCAGTCCTGCTCCCAGCCCCCTGCACGGCAGGGCTGGGTGTGCTGGGCCCGGCTGCGATGCCGGAGCGATTCCCGCTGTCGTGTGGGGCTAATGATTTCAGATTCATCACGGCGGGGGCAGGTGTTGAGGCAATCGCTGGCAGAGTGACTGTGGTGTCAAGCTCAAGATATAATTGAAAAATGTAACATTGAGGAATTATAGTTGAGACAATTCTCTCCTCTGCCTTTAGGAGGAAAATCGATGTGGTCAGGTGGGTCCTATTAGCGCCGGGCAGCCGGGGCAGGGCTGGCTGGGGCAGGGGACAGCCCGAGCCTGCTCCACAGCCACGCCTGCTGCCAGCAGCCCACGAGAGTGCCCGGCTGGGGGACATGGAGCTGAACTCCATCCTGCCAGACATCCCCTCTAGCCAATGTCCCTGAACATTTACTGGGGCTGTGGGAGGGTCAGCAGGGCTGGGGCAGCTTCTGCTATCCTGCACACCTTGCCAAGCTTTCAGAAGTTTTCCATTCATGTCCTGGGCTGACATAAGATCCCAAACTGGTGCAAAAATGGGAGAGAAAATACTGCAACATGGCCAAAACCCATTCTGGGGCAGCTGCGAGACTCAGGTTCTTTCTTGTGTTTCCAGCATGAGGTTGTGCTGCCTGGCTCTGGTCAAAATCACCTTCTTTCAGTGGGACTGTGCTGTAGGATAGGACCAGGCTCTTCCCTGTGCCATGGGTGCCATGAGGCTGAGTGTGGCCAAGCCTCATGGCTCAAAATAGCCCCCGTCTTCCAGAACAGTGTCAGGAAATGGCATTGTGGGGGTGGGTTGGGCTTGTTTCAATCATATCAGTGTCCAGCCTGGATTTTGGGAACAGGGTGGTTGTTGTTTTGAAGGAGATATTGTAAACAGTGTAAATTCAGTTCCCAGCTGTATAGCTGTGTAGCCTTGTAACTCCATTGTCAGCCTGATTGTGCCACCAAAATAAGCTGTTCCTGTGTGAATCAGTGTCGGCGGGTGCTCCTCCTGCCATGGGACTCTGGGGGGGATGGCAGTGCCACAGGCCTCACCTGGGCAGAGCTACCAGCGTCCTGTTGGGAGCAGGGCACGTGCCCTGCCATGCTCAGGACATGGGGTTCGGTTTTCAGTGGGTGCCCACATCCATCCCTGCCATCCTGGGGGCTCATGCTTTTTGCCTTCATCCACATGGTGACTGTGGGGTGCATTCCCAGCATCTCGCAGGCCCAGGACTGCAGGACACCACAGCCCACCCTGGTGCCAGTGGTAGAGGGAGAGCACGGTGTTACTGTCCTTGGCTCCCTCCTGTGCACAGACCCCCGGGCAGCTCCGAGCCCCAGCACAGAGCAGAGGTGCCTGGTGTCCCCAGTGTCCCCATGGGTGGTGCTGGGGCTGCCCCCTGCCCACCCGGCATGACGCATCCTCCCTGGCCAGGGCGGTGGCTTTTCCTGGAAAAATGGAGATGGGAGAGCAGCCAGTGAGCAGCAGGAGTAGGTCTGAGATCTTGAATCCCCATTCCTGCTCCTGCCTGGCACATAAAAGCAAGCGGCTGCTGGGGCGGTAAATGAACTCCTGCTAGCGCGGGGTTTATGGCTGTGCCCTAAAGCCAGCGCCGAGGAACATCGCAATCTCCGAGATCGATGGCACCGGCAGTCCCCGCTGGGTGCTCGGGGCTCCTCAGGGCAGGGATGCCAGCAGCCCTCTCCAGCCCCTGGGAAGGTCTGTGTGAAGGGGACGGTCCCCAGCCCCAGCGGGGAAGGGCTGTTGGCTGAGGCCAGAGCGGGGATCCAGGCTGGAAAGGCACCGTGCTGGGACACTGCTCCAGGGCATCCTGCCAGGCTGGCACTACACGGGGAGGAGCTGCAGGCAGGTGAGAAGGGGAGGTGTGGGCAGATTGCCCCGTTGTGGCTTGCCCTGCCTGAGCCCTCCCAGCACCCCTGTGCTCCTTCCACAGGGCTGTTTGCAAAGACCTGGCTTCTCCCTGGGGCCTCACAGGGAGCCTGGAGAGGAAGAAGCAAATCCTCAGGGACATGGGGAACTGCGGGCTCACGCCTGGTTAGGATGAGCCTTTGATCTCTGCCCAAGGAGAGTGGGAGCAGTTTCCCCTGGAGCTGGCCAGTCTTGTTCCCACACCCATTCCCACCTTGGCAGTCTGGTGAGGGCCAGACTGGGTGCTTTGCTGTGTCCAACACTCCTGGCAGAGTGGCTGGGCTGGGGGACACTGGAGAGAGCCCCCCTGGCTCCACCACTGCGCCCGGGGAAGGAGGGGGGCCGCGGGCTAATGGCCTCTTGACATCGGCTCACACGCCACGTCCGCCCGCAGGCGCGGGGCAGTCAGATTGAAAACAGATTTAACTTCCCAGATATATCGTTTCATTTAAGGGCCAGTAATTCTGTCAGTCTGCCACTGACAAACGAGGGTCCCCATGCCAATCCGCCGCGAGACTGATGTCGCGGCGTTCATCTCGTGTCACCAGCAGGAGAATTACGGACTGCGCTGGCCTTCAGAGGCAAGACTAATAACGCTGCACGGCAGAGGGGGATTTGGGGGCCCGCTTGTTTATCGAGGGCCGGCCAGGCAGCCGCGGCGCGAGGCCGCGTGGGCAGAGGTGGAAGAGGTCAGCGCTGACGCCCATAAATACGAACTTTAACTGAGTCTAGATGAGATGTGTCAGGACTGAGGGAAGATTTGCAGCATCTTTTCAGGAAGAAAAATATGGGCCGGGGGTGAAATATATTTTGTTGGGTCGTGAGTCTCAGGCAACTTTGTCCTTTAAGATGTAATTTTTTTATATGTATATGGAGAGAGACAGACAGAGGGATGTGCACACACGTGCGCTTGCACACTCACATGAGCTCTGGTTTTGGTGTGCTTTATACACACACATCTTGCACAGCCTGGTTTATATAGGTGTCACTGCTATACCTACATATCAATATCGTGTACACAGGGTTGCAGTGACCTTTAGATTGGGATGAGCAGCCAGGAATGTTAAACAAATTGCCACGGTTTCAGCCCGAAGGCCAGGCTGGGCTGGGTGTGCGGCGGGTCCCTGCTCCAGTGGAGGGGCATGGTGCAGCCACCGGCTGGTGGGATGATGCCGACCTCCTCCTCAACCCCTTTGTGCCCAGGGGTTGGGGCAAACCACCCTTCCATCCACAGGGAAGCTCCAGTGATGGGGGGATGCTGAGGACAGCACCGTTCCCACGGACCCAGGGGTCCCTGTGCTCACTGGGTCTGTCTGCTGGGCTGCTCTCCCTCAGTCGTGCTTAGAGATCCCAAAAGCCTGTTTGCAGTCAGTTGCTTCTCTGCCTTTAACATGTGGGTCATCTTGACCGCATCTCCTGGCCAACGGCCAGAGCGTTTTTGGCAGATTTAAAATCTCCTTCTGGTCATGGATGCTGCAGCAATGTTTAGCATCCCATGCACTGGGGGAAATGTGACGCTTCCCGTGCCTGTGGCGTCCTGGCCAGCGCAGCCCTGCCTGCAGAGCCGTGGTGCCCGCGCAGCCGGGGCTGCAGCAGCAGGGCAGCCAGCAGGGAGACAGGAGCCTGGGCTAGCCACACTGGTGTTGATGGCTATTTGTTTTAAGATGCACATCTTGGTGGTATCTGGGCGGGGCAATGGGGACCTGCACTGACCATTAGCACCTTGGACGTGTGTGGGTTTTCCATTGCTGGTGGCTGGTGGACACTAATCCACTTTGGCACTTCCCAGTAGCCAAGGTGATGGGTCCTGCTGGCACTCAGTAATTGCTGGGCTGCGGCTCGGGGTGCTAACGTGTGCCATGCACCTGCCAGAGGGCTGTGGGGCAAATCCTGCACCTGAGATCGGGGAGGAGGCTCGGAGGGCATCTGTGGGGTGGGGGCAGGCTGGGGGCATCCAAGTGCTGTTTGTGCCTGTGGCTGGGGATGGATGTCCTGGGACCACCTCCAGGCATCCTGCCAAAGAAGGACTGCTGGTGGGTCACTCTCCGTCGTAAAGTGGTGGTACCCAGAGTGGGGAATGTCCTGAGCCAGCCATGCAGGGAGCAGTGAGCACAGTGGGGCTGCGCCATTCCTGTGTGGCCTCGGCACATTTTGGGGAGCCCCAACACTCACAGGGGCTTCCTCACCTTGTACCTATGAACCCACAGGGAAGGTTGCAGAAGATTTAAAACTACACCCACATGCAGGTCCTGCAGCCCTGTGCCTGGGCAGCACCATCCCTGCCTCTGCATGGCCTGCTTCCCCTCCAGCGCCATCCCAAACCCTTTCCTACAAAGAACTGCATTTTCTGTGGGTTGCTCTTGCATCAGGGATTGCCCTTTCAGTGTGGGGAGGGTTTCACTGCGTGTTTTGTGAATGGGTTAAATGCTCGCTTTAAAAAAATTAAAATTGCCTCTCAAAGACAGCTTGCATCAGGCCTTTGATAGAGCACTCCGTGGAAAAGCCTTGACATTAAAAGAGGAAGATCCTTTGCTTAACTTTTAACGGCAAGCGTGTGTGCCGCCGCCTCGCTGGGAGGATTGATCGTCTCTGAGTGCCCCTCCATTAGCAGCCCTCTGCTCCTGGCAGGCCAGGCCAGGGTGGGGGGCAGCCAGGTGACCCCAGCCCGAGCCCCCTGCAGCAGAGCCCCAGTGCCGGGGTGGGGCCGTGGGGGCTGCCTGGGCCATGGGGACACCCAGCGTGGTGCTGGGGACAACTCCATGCACCCCAGCCAGCCCTGCTGGGCCCACGGAGCCCCCAGCCCACCCCATCATGCTCCCCAGCACGTTCCCCCTGTGCCATGGCCATGTGGCTCTGGTGCACTGCGACGCTCCCAGGAAGCACCGCGGCGTGTCGGAGCGTGAGGCAAGGGAACAGCCCAGCAGCAGCCATGCAGGGTGAAATGTGCTGCCAAGGGGCTTCAGGGAGCCCAGTCCCCCTCAGAGTTTGAGAGAAGCTGATTAGCAATTTTTAAAGGAAGAAAATAAGATTTCAAAATTGTTGAAGTGCTTTCTTTGGAAAAGCTGATTTTTAAAAACGGCTTTCAAGGCAAAATGTTCTGTCTGTCCCTTCTGGAGCTCATCCCGCTCAGGAATGAGGCACAGGAAAGAACTTCCAAAACAACGCCCTGACTGAGCCAGAGCGGAGGCACTCGGCCCCGGCCGGGATCGTGCAGCTGGGCTGGCCACAGCTCCCTGCTGGGCCGGCCACCGTCACAGCCGGCCACTCGCCTTCTGGCGGGGGTCACCACGGGTGCACAGTCTCCATTTTGGTTTGCTGCAGAGTGAGCTTTTCCCCAGTGTTTTGTGAAGCAGCTGGACAGGGGCCTCACGCTTTGCAGTGCTGGGCCACCAACCATGGCTGCTGCACTGGTTTGGGGGCGAGGGGCGAGCGCGGCCTCGGCGGCCCCGCGGTGCCCACGGCCCTGCCCTGCAGGCAGCTTGGTGCCATCGGGCAGGAGCGGTGCCACAGCCCGGCCACTGTCACTGCCTTCCCACCTCACCCTGTTACCTGCATTGCCGCACGACCGGCTCTGGTCACCCACCACATTCCAGAGACAAATCCCGGCGGCTCGCGGGGAGCGCCGACTCTGAGACCATAAAGCTCTTTCTCATCTGGCTTCTATTCCTTTTGCAATCTCCCAGCGCAGGTTTATTGCAGCCTCTTCAGCAAAACGAGGGCATTATCCAGCCCTCTGATGCTGCATCTGTCTTCCCGCTATTAAAGGGGGAGCACAATGGCCCTGCAGAGCTCGGCTGCCAGCACTGGATTTGCTCCGCAGGGAGGTCGTGGAGGCAGTACCATAATCCCAACCCTTTCCCTACACTGGCCCTGCAGGAGTTCAGTTCTTTGTGGAAAGGAGTTGGGGTTCAGTGGAGAACAGTGCTGAGGGGATGAAGCCAGTGACCCGTGGGGGTCCTTGGCAGGACAGTGGGGAAGGCAGCATGCCCTGCATCCTGCCACAGCTCCGGGCACAGGGGCCTGGCAGAGGTTTTAGTTCTCCAAATGCAGTTCTTGGCCCTGGCAGCTCATCCCGCCAGTCACCGGTGCTGCCTGCAGCCCCCAGTGCCCTGCAGGACCTTTGGGGTCCTTCCAGCCAGTGTCCTGGCTGGAGCTCCTCACAGGGACAATCCCAGGTGTTTCTCTGGGCACAAGTGCATGTGATCAGCAGTGTGTGTGTGGGTGCGTGGGCAGGGCCGGGCTGGCAGCTGCAGGGCACAGCGATGTCCCGCGCCCGGCCGCTCCCCCACGGCCGTGCTGCCCCCACAGACCTGCCGTCCTGGGCAGGGAGTCGAGGATGGGCACTGTCTGCTTTCGTTTTAAAGTATCCAGAGGGGCTGTCTGGACACACAGGCCCTTTGTGCAGCCACCGCGTGTCCCTCCCGCAGTCCTTTTGTTAAAATTTGTGTGCGATTCGGGGAGGTTGTGCCTGGTGGGGGAAGACCTGTGCTGATAAGAGCCAGCAAGCGCCACTGAAACATGCTGAGCTGCTTTGAAGCCAGCTCTGCAAAGCCACCTGCCCATCTCCTCTCCTCCATCCCGGGGTCCCCCTTTCTGGGGTGCAGCTCCAGCTCTCCGTGCTCACCCCCAGGGGACCCCCTCTCCCGTGGGATGTCTGCCAGGCACAGGGTGGGTGCTGTGCAGTGCAGCCGTGCCGTGGGTGTCAGCTGTGCTGCTCCCGCTCTGTTTCAGGTGGGTGACCAGATGAAGCTGCTGCAGAACTGCTGGAGCGAGCTGTTGGTGTTTGACCACGTCTACCGGCAGCTGCAGCACGGCAAGGAGCACAGCGTGCTGCTGGTCACCGGCCAGGAGGTGAGAAATGGCCTCTGGGACTGTGGCGGGGCTGTGGACGGGCAGCCGGGATGGGCAGGGGCTGCGTCGGGGAACGGAGTGACTTTTTTCTTTCTTTTGTCCCAGTGTGGCCAACTTGCCACAGGGCAGACAGGTGGTGTTGTTACACACTGGGTCTGCTGGTGCAGAAGGTCCCCTCCTGTCCCATCCTGCCACACAGCTCCTGGTTCTGAAGAATTATGTTTCTTATGGAAAGATCAACAGCCCCACCCATACTCTCAGTGGTGGGATGTGAGGAGGGGCCCCTTCCCTTCCCAGAGGTGGGGTTTGGAGATGTGGTGCCTTCAATTCCAGCACCCTGTGAAGGGCCCTGCTGTTGTAAATGGTGTTCCCATTTCACCTATCAGTCTTTTTCGACACCCCTAATTCTCAGTCAGTGCTCAGGGCTCCTGCCCTGTGTGAGGTGCCCTGCAGCAGGTTGTGGTGGGGCTGGGGCTGCCAAAGCTGATGCCACCCCCGTCCTCGCAGGTGGACATGTCGACCATCGCAGCCCAGGCCGGCTCCATCCTGAACACGCTGGTGCTGCGGGCGCAGGAGCTCGTCCTGCACTTGCACTCGCTCCAGGTGGACCGGCACGAATTCGTCTGCCTCAAGTTCCTCATCCTCTTCAGCCTCGGTGAGTGCAGCCGGGGGGCACCGGGGCGAGGGGCAGCCGCTCTGGGGTCACGGCCGTGCTGCTGCCCGCGGGGTCTGGGGCGGGGGCACGGCTGGAGGGGGCACACACAGCCCGGGGTCCGGCTGTGCGACAAAGGGGCTTTTAACGAGGAGCCAGGAGAGAGAGCTGGCACCTGCCTGTCCCCCTCTCACCCGGGATGCAAAACGTGTCCCGCTGCGGGGCCGGGCTCTGCTCCAGCCGCAGGGGACATTGTCACCCCTTTGGCCAAGCGGAGGCTGTTTTTGTCGCTCGCCCATCGCACCGGCAGGGAAACAAGCGCTGATACGGCCGAGGGAAAACAGGCGTGTTGACAGAGGCGGCGCGGCCGGGCCGGCCGTATCTGCCGGGGTTTGCGTCAGAGCGCCCGCGCTGGGCTCGGGCTCCCGCGCTGCTGATTAGGCTCGTCCGGAGCCCGCGGGCGGGCGCGGCCGGCGCGTTCACACGCTCCCACCTCACCCAGACAAAATAACACCGCGGCCGTGGGCGCTGCTCCAGAGCCCGACACGTCCCCGGGGTGGCAGAGCCCGCTCCCGCCCCCGGGATCCCTGTGGCAGCCGAGTGCTGGTGCTGGCACGGTGAGCCCACCGCTGTCGGTGGCAGACCTGTCTCCGTCCCCGGCCTTGTCCCCACCCCAGCCCTGTCCCTGTTCCATTGCTCTGTGCTTGCACTTCTGCATCCGTGGGGTCCCGTCCAGTGACAGCGGTGGGAGTTGCACCTGCAGCATCTCCTCCCTCAGCTTTCCTTTCCTCTGGAGCTGTTTAGAAATCCAGAGAAACGAGACGCGATAATTCCCTGCTCAAGCAGTGATAACGTGTGGCACAAACAGTGCCCGGGCTGGGAAATGAAGGAGCTGGGGGAGCTCGTACCCCGAGCCAGGACCTCCCCTGGCCGCTGCCCCACGGTCTCAGCACCAGGAGGGCCAGGTCCCCCCGTGCTGCCCCGGGTCCCCCCGTGTCCCCTGGCACGGCACAGCACAGCGAGCAGGAGCAGTGCCCTCCCCGATGGCTTCCCCAGAGCAGCGGCTTTCAGGGAGGGTGTGGAATCCAATAGCTGTGTTTTCCCATACATCATTTTGCCCCAAATGCAACTTTTTCTCTCCATATTGCAGAGCTCACTTGGAGTAATTTGCCCTTCGCAGGCTCAGCTGTAGAGGACGGGATTGTGTATTATGTGCAGGATGTAATTGCCTTTAACAAGAGAATTTCCACATTTACCACTCTGCCACAGCGCAGTCAAAGCCAAGCCCTGCTCACAAGAGCTGCCATTTGAGTTCTAAATAGATTTCTCTCCTGAGCAGGTAAAGAGATTTAATTAAAATTAGGGCTTCTCAAAATAGCAATATTTATGAGGACGGCACAGGTTAGCTTTGTTCTACAGAAGGGCTTAATAGAGCCTTAATGGATTGACCTATCATTCGATTTCATGACTTACATTCATGAAGCAGCTACTCTTGGGGAGGGGAGGAAGAGAGGCTTTTATAGCCCACATTCCCTTAAGCGTTTGCAATTTATCAGCAGCTTCTCCCAAACAAAAGGAGCTGTGAATAGGAAGAACACTTGAGGGCATAGAAATAATCCCAAGCATATCTGTATGTGTGATGGGAGGCTTTGTCACAGGACAGTCTTTGCAACTGCTGCAGTGTCTCTAAATGAAGTGAGTCAATGTTATTTGGACAACATTCTTTATTCCTTGCAGGAATGAAAAGATTATTCAAATATTCAATTAAACAGTGAATAGGGTCTTTCAGAGAACCAGGTGAGTTCATCGAGTAGAACTAGCTATTGTTGAGCCAACTCAGGGGATAGATTTGACATTTATCAATATAACTTCTTTTTTTAAATGACATGCACAATAACCTTATGCAGATAAAGAGATTTCATAACAACAACCCGGGTAGCAGGAGACAATAGGAGCAAATGTGCCGTCAGAGTGAAAAGGGAAGGGTGGTCTGATACACTGCATCTTGGCACAACCTGTGCCCTTTGTGCCTGCCCCCGCAGTGCCCGTGCTGGCCATGGGCATGGCCTGAGGCTGGGGCTCCCCAGGGGCTGACAGCCCCCGGCTGTGCTGTGCCTCCCCTCCCTGGGGCTCCGCAGTCCCCCCACCACACCTCCGCTCCCGGCTCGGACCCCCGGGGGCTCCCAGCTTTGCTGGGCTGTAGCAGCCTTGGGTGCCACTGTCCCTTCAAGGGAGCCCCAAACTCCCAGCTGCCTTGGCCAGACACTGTGCCCAGATTTCTCTGTTTCCAGCCGGTGAGTGGGAATTTGGCCTTGCATCAGGGGCTGTGGGCAGCAGGGCCAGCGGGGCTGTGACCGAGGCAGCGCTCCTGGGTGCTTCGTCCTGCACGGTAAATCCACTAAATCCACTTGCCCTGGATGGCCTGTGCCGGGTTGGCAGCAAGGTCTCTGCTGGGCAGGCGTGTGGTACCATGGCTGCGTGCAGCTGTAGGTGGTGACGGGGCAGTGCCCAGCGCTGGTTCCCTAAAGCCAGGGAAATCTGTGCAGGGACAATTGACCCTGCCCGCACCTCGGTGCCGCTTCCTGCTGAGCTGCTTCCTACCCTGCTGGCAGCAGAGCTGGCAGCAGGATTAGAGGAAGCTGCTGTGGCTCTGGCGAGGCGTGGAGGATTAGGGTTTCCAGGCTGGTGAGCCTGGTTGCCACATTGGAAAGACCAGGTTTATCAGGGAATTAATTCAGCCGCTTCCTCAACCTTCAGGAATTAAAGAGGGCTGATGGCAGCGACTCCCAATGTGTTGGCACAGCTGGCAACACCTGCTGGCTTTGCAGCTTCCTGGGCAGTGAGGGCAGGGAGACACCAGTCCTACTGCCAGGGGGTTTGGAATCTGTCTTCAGCATCAGGGGAGACCTGGGGAGTAGAGTAGGGATGGAGAGCCCGTCGCTGGGTAGGGATGGGGTGTGGGACCCCTCCTGCACTGTGTTTTCATGCATGAGGGACATCGACCCAGGAGTGCGGGTCCCTCCTGGCTCACCCAGCAGAGCGTGGCACGGATGGGGCAGACACCTGAGTCTGGCACCATTTCATGCCCATGCTCCCCCTTGCAGACGTGAAGTACCTGGAGAACCACACGCTGGCCAAGGATGCTCAGGAGAAGGCCAACGCGGCGCTGCTGGAGTACACGGTCTGCCACTACCCCCACTCCACGGACAAGTTTCGGCAGCTGCTGCTGTGGCTGGCGGAGGTCCGGGCGCTGAGCCTGCAGGCTGAGGAGTACCTGTACCACAAGCACCTGAGCGGGGAGGTGCCCTGCAACAACCTCCTCATCGAGATGCTGCACGCCAAGCGGACTTGAGCGGCCACCAGCAGGACCCGGCAGCGCCCCAGTGCCTCCAGCAGGGGCAGGACTGGTGCCCGGGGCTGGCAGGCACCGCCTCCCCCTGCCTTCCTCAGTGATGCTATTTAACCTCTGCTATTGAAACGCCCCAGAAGGTTTCGTACACGGCAAGGACAGTTGAGGCTGCAGGGCCGTGGCTTGGCTGCCCCGTTGGCAGTGCTGACCCCCAGCTCCACTGCGCACCTGGTGCCCAAACCTGTCACTTGCCAACCCGGCTCAGCAGCACCAAGGAAGGGTAAAGCCTGTCCCGGCTTTTCTCCTGTTTCTGCTCCTCTCCTGCTGCCCCCACCAGCTGTTTCTTTACTGCTGCCATCCCTCCCCAACCCTGCCCGTGTCTCAGGGCCCCTCGTGCACAGGGCAGGGAGAGACGGGAGGTGAACCCCCTCCAGGTTGTGGTTTTATTGTGGTTGAGGTGTCTCTAGGCACCAGGGAACACACAGAGGTGGAGGATTTCTGCAGGAACTACACAGAATGCTGGGGCTGGGCTGGAGATGTTGGTCCCATGCAGCTGTGCCAGGACCCCAAGGTGCAGATGCTGGGTCCCAATTGCTGCCAGCTCTGTGTCCTGCAGCTGCCCCAGCCAAGAGAGGGCAGGCAGGGATGGACAGCTCTGAATCCTCAGCTGAGGTGCATTTTCCTAGTGCCTGCTGGTGCTGGAGGCAGTTCTGGCTTTGCAGCCACAGTGCCCAGAGCCCAGAGCTGCCCACAGGCAGCACAGTTCTGTCCTGCCCACAGGTGTGGTGGCAGGGCAGCCAGGCAGGAGGGAGGTGCAAGCTCCAGCACGTGCCCAGGATCTTGGGGAAACCTGGGGAGCTCTGCAGCCCTCCCTGCATTTACCTGCTGAGTGAGTGGGTAAGGAGGAATAAGGATTGTCCTGCATTTCATGCTGGGCCTCCCGGCCCCCTCTTGCGTTCTGCCGTGTCCCCAGGGGACAGCGAATGCTGTGCAGAGGCCACAGGCAAAGAGCTTTCTGTTCCTCTCCTGTCATGGGACAGGGGCTCACAGACAGGACTGGGAGCACTGGGGGTCGCAGCCCCCCAGACTGGGCCGTGCTGGACTCTCACTGCTGCCTTCTCTCAGTCTCAGCCGTGCTCTCCTCTCCTCTGCCCCACCGCTGGGGCCAGCACAGCCCCTGCCCCACGGAGCTCTGGGGGTGCTGCAGCAGGGCCGGGGCTGTTCAGGTTTGTTCCCCAGGGCAGGGATGTCCCTCGTGCCCAGAGCCGGTGCCTTGAGGAGCCACAGAGGCTGCGGCCGGAGCTGCGCGGATGGTGAAGCTTGTTAGACACACAAGAGCATGTTTGTCTCGCTTTAACACGTTTGTGCATTTTCCTCCTGAAGTCTGTGGTTTGGTTTCACTTTCTTCTCTTTGTGAACTTAAAGAACTGGAGAAAATGTTTTGGGAGGTAAAAGATGTTTTATTTTCAGAAAATGAAAAGTGTCCTTAAGTGTTTCTCTCTGTCTCTCACATCCTTTCCTCCCTCTCATCCCTGCCCTTCCCCACTCCTCCCCCTTCCTTCCCAGGCAGAAGGCTACCAACTTCCTTGTCAGGAGCAAACCACTGTAATAAATTTTGCAGTTCATTTAAAATGGCAAACGTTGTCTTTTTTGACTGTCTTTCTAACCCTCGTGGTTGGTGCTTGGCATGGGGAGGGCTGGGTGTTTGTGGGCGCACTCCTGGGGTGTCACCTGCCTTCATGGGACCGGGATAGCGTGGCTGTGGCAGGGGGCTGCTGCTGCCTTTGACTCAGGGCACAGGGGACTCCAGATTGGTTCAAAGTGCTGCTGGGAATTGCCATTAGAATGTTTTGCAAGTGAGTGCAGGAACAGCTACATTTATGGGCAATTAGTGGGCAGTGCCCTGGGCCTTGCACCATGGCCAAACCCCCTTCCCTTGGACACAGTGCAACAAGGAGAGGAGGTTGTCTTTAAAATCAGCATTTACTGTTGTCATAATCAGCAAAAACCCACCACATTTTCTATGTTCTAAACACTACAGAGGTAAGAGGAGAAGAGGGAAGGAAAGCAGCTCCCAGCTGGCGAGGGGCCAGGCCAGCCGGGCAGGAACCCAAGCAGGAGCAGGGAGAGGATTTTTGTCCTAAACAGCAGAAGATGCTATTGATGTCAGCTGGCTTAGAAAAAGCCTGAAGCCAGCTGCTGGCTTCCCTAGTGCGTGTGCCTCGTACACAGCCCCTCCCCAGCCCTGCCCCGGCTCCGGGTGCTTCCAGCCTCACTGGAGTGGGAGCATGGGCCCTGCCTGGGCACGGCTGCCACCACAAAGCCGGGCTTGTCCCCATCCCACTGCTCCAGGTCCCCCAGGCTAAACAAGCTCTACTGGCAGCAACAGCGAGAGCGCACAACCAAGCACTGCCTGCGGTGCTGGCAGGGATGTGGGGCAGTGGTGGCAGCGCTGCCCCAGGCCAGCCTTGGCTGCCCCGGCAGGAGCCGTGGGGACCCCAGGACACAAGTACCTGCCTGTCGGGTGCCCACCCAGGAGAGGAGCAGGGCAGTCATCGGCAGCAGACGAAGCCCTGTGAGACCCCACACTGCCCCTGCCTTGGTTTGGCTGCACGTGGTGCTGGGAAGGACGGCAGCGTGACAGCTCTGCCCGGGCTGGAAGCTCTCCAAGGGAAGCCAGCTCCTCCGACCTGCTATCCTTCCTGCTGGAAGACCCTCTGCATTGTAGAGTTGTCACCCAGAAACTTCTCAGAAACCTAAAGCAAAAGAGAGAAGGTCTCAGCTGTGCTGGCAGCAGGGGAGGGCGGTGGGAGCCCTGGCAGGGTCCCACAGGGCACTGGCAGAAAGCACAGCCCAAACCTGCTGCAGGACAGAGCTGTGGGTGCGGGTGGCACCGGGGTGGCACAGCCAGCCCTGCCTGTCAGCAGCACAGCTCTGCCATCCCAGAGACCCTCCTGTCCCTTTGGGGGTCTCTGAAACATGGTTCTTATGACAGGGAGCCAAAGCAGCCTCCATGCACAGGGCCGTGGCTGTAGGCAAACCTCTTCTTCCCTGGTCAGTCACCGGCCTGAGCACAGCACCCAGTGCTGAGAGCATGGAAGAATGAGCTTTAAATGGGATTTAAGGGAAGCTCTCCCATGGCAGGAAGAACCACATAAGGCTGCACCTCCTCCAGAGGGTACACAAGGATGGCACCAGTGGTGATCCCACCACAGGCTGCCCAGCAGGGTTGGCATGGAGGGGGTCTCTATTTCTCCCCATGACACTCAGGTATTTCCTGGCTTTGAATCCCAAAGACTCATAAATTCCTTATTATTTCAAGCCAATCTTATGTAATACAATATGGTGAGAGACGCAGAATTACTCAGTATCGATCAGAGGAAGGCTGGGCCGTGGAGACAAGATCCATGTTGCTATGTGTGGCTTAGCAACATATAAATGTATTCAAACAGAATAATGAAATTATCGTGGGGAAACAAAGCAGCCATCACTTGAGGAGATGGAGGATGTGGAGGCCTCTTGGAGCCCTTGTTTGCCAAGACAAGGAAGATGGGACTTATTGTTTGTGCAAATATGTGAACCGCCCCAGCCCTCCCCTGCTCACAAAAAGTGTGTAATGAAGCCGGGCAGGGCTCGCTGCACAGTGCAGCTCCCTACAGCTGGGCTGGAGCTCATTACTGAGGGATTGCTCCATGGACTGAGCCCTTGTGGGGGGAGGCCATGCCTGGCTCTTGCCACAGCCACACTGCAAAACTCCCCATTTCTCTGGTTCTGGACTGGGATTCACCTGGGTTTTATCCTCCCTCATCCTCACCCATCCCACCTCCCACCTCCCCACGGACCCACTGTCTGTCTCTTGCACTTGGAGCCAGTGCAACACCCAGAGCTCTCACAGGAGCGTGGCTGAGGCCCTGGAGCAGAGAAGAGCTGGACCCCATCCCAGATCCAGCACAGCTTTCCTGGGAGAGGCAGGTGGGCTTCTCCTACTTCTCTGCCAGAGCTCCTTCTGGCAGCAGCACCATTTTCATCAGCTGGCTGGCAGCTTTCAAATAAAGATATCTGGGGCTAAACATGCCTCTTTTCATTAAACTATTTGGGAGACAACAAACAGAAGAGGGGACAGTGTCTGTGCTGGAATGATCTGTCCCCATTCTGGCACCCGAGAGCTCCACAGCGCTTTGCTCTGTGAACTGAATGTTCAAACCTGTGTGAGGCTGAGCGGCCCTGGGGTCCTGCAGCACCCCTGCAGCCGGCCACTACAGCCTCTGATTATCTGCTTTAAGGGCTGGGAGCACTTGTGGCTGAGCCCAGAGCAGCGGCGGGGCCGGCCCTGGCGCTGTGCCGCTCCACCAACACAAGTGTGAGAGGAGAGCTCTTCTGGTTCAAGATCTTCTCCTTCAGCCCCGGCTCAAGGATTGCCCAGCCACGGGGGCAGCCTGGGGGGCTCTCAGGGAGGGTGGCCGTGCACAGCACTCCCTGCACCCCTGGCCACTCCCATGGCACCGAGCCCAGCCTGCCGTTCCATCGCCCTCTGTGCAGACCTGGGCTTTTAAAAACACACTGAGGGCTCACCTGAGAAAATAAAACCAAACTAAACAACCCACTCTTTGCACAGCTGGAGTTTAATATCACAAGTGGGTCATAAAATACGCAGAAGCAGGTGCAGGTGGGTGGACAGGGCACAAGTGCCTGTGCGGGGTGCAGGTCGTGCTGCCTCGGAGACCCCGCTCCTGTGCCCGAAATGCCGCTGCACAGCTACTCCTGGATGCCACCGTTTCTGCCTTTCTCATGTGTCCACTGTGGGGAGGAAAGCTGTGCTGCTTCTGGGTGGCATCGTCTCGAAAATAGTCTGAGGATGCCCTGCTTAGACACTTCATGTGGAGCAAAATCAGAAACCTGCTAATGCGCTGCTTGCCTTGACAAAAGAAAATGTCACAATGCAGAAAAAACATGATCACTCCACCCACGGTGTGTCCTCACTGCACTGTCTGCCTGAGCAATCCCCATCTAGAAGCTGCACTGGGAGCACTGGGAGTACCCAGCAGTGGTTGTTCATGAAAATAAAGCCAAATATGCTCCATTTGTATTCTGAGGAGCTGGGGACTTGCCCAAAGCCAGGCTGGGAAGCTGAGGAGGTAGCAGGGAGCTGCCATCAAGCAGAGGCCTGGGGCTTAGGAGGGATTTCTGGTTTTAATTCTACCCACCTCCATGGTGACATTGGCCTTTCTACAACCTGAAACAGACGAAGCTAAATGGCTGCTTTTAAGCTCATAAATCCAGCCCTGTCTGAACACCCCACCTTGCCCAGCTTCCCTTCTTTGAGATCATGGCACTCCCAGCACCCACCAGCGCTTTCTGCCACAGCTGCTGGTTTAAAATAGCCCAGGGCAGAAAGAGCTGCTGCGCCCCTGGGAGCAGCCCAGGCCCTGCCTGGCAGCAGGGGATGCCAGTCCCTGCTGCACCCCACAGAGATGTGGGGCTGGGGGCAGGCAGAGAGCTCAGCACCAGGAACCTGCAGGCCACCTCTGCCACCTGCCCATGCCCACCACCCCCAGCTCTGCTGGCACAGTGGGATCCCAGGAGCTGGGACCCGACACAGAGGGGCAGCAAGAAAGGTGCAGAGACATGGGGAGAAACCAGGCAGGTGCCCTGAGATGGGACCTTCGGCTGAGCCACCAGTGCTGCCAGGAGAGGCAGCGCCACTGGCAGGGCTGCCTGGGCTCCATATCCCCCACTTCTCCCTCATCTGTTCAAGGGGACACAGATTTCCCACAGCCTGCCCAGGACAGGACCCATCAGGGCATTTAGGAAATAATACAATTCCTGAAGCCTGAGCAGACAGCAGCTGCCCTCTGGGCAGCCCTCCAGCACACAGCCACAGGAACAGCATCAACACTAACAAAAATCACAGAACGTGATGTAGGCAAACGTTACCTGAGGATTTGAACGCTGTCAGCTCTACGGCCTGAAAGAGAGAACATAAGTTAGCAGAGGGTAGGGGTCTGATGGCTTTGCTGCTGGTCACCCCCAGCACTCTCCCTGGGGCCAGGCAGGGCTCCCCAGCACCCAAGCACCCACTGTCCCAGCACTGAGCTGCTGCACAGGCTGGGATCCAGAGCCTTCATCCCGGCCCCGAGGGATGCAGAGTGTCCCTGGACACAGCCGGATCTCTCAGCAGTGCGGAGTTGAGTCTCTGCTCCCAATGCCCACTCTGGGGACCCTTCCAGCCCCGTGGTGATCCACCATACTGGAGACTATAGGAAAATCCAGGAAAGGATGAGAGAGCTTTGTGCCCCTGTGCTGCAGTGGGAAGAGCCCACACAGTCTGCACTCTGTGCTTAAGGGATGGTTAATGCTCCGGGAGATGTGAAATTCCTACTCCCGGTCCAACAACAACAAAGATCACCAAACAACATTTAAAAAAGCTGAAACACGAAGAACATCTTGTCTGTGTTTGTATCTTCATTCGCTCAGTGTTTTGTCATTTTAAGTGTTTTCAAATGCTTTTAAGTAGCATCTTCTCTTCATCCAAACTATTGTGCAGCTGCCAGTGACATTCTGGGTTCCCCGCTCCTCTGGCGAGCGCCGTGACTCAGCCAGGGAGCACCAGGAGAAACAGCCCCGGCTTCCGTACCTGAGGGGCACCGAAAGCAGCCCCAGGCAGGCACAGGCGTGCCCACCCCACCTCTGCCGTGCAGGGGGCTCACGGACCCTGCCGGGGTCTGCACCGACTGCAGGCTCCGGCAGCAGCCTCAGCCCCGCGGCACCCGCGCTCCTCAGAAAGGGAACAAGCACATCGAAAATGCAATGTTTATGCAGCAAAGATACAGCAAAGCCCTCTGTGACCCTCACACAGAGGGAAACATTTTCTGTCTTTGCCTGCTCAGAAATGCCACGGCCTTGGCATTCAGGGGATCTGCTGCCTGCTAATGCCCCTGCCTTGGGGAACTCGGGTCCTTGGGCTAATCCCTGTGGCCCACGTCTCGTACCTGGTGCCAGGAGCTTGGCCCTGACCCTGGTTCAGCACCTGGCTGGCTGAGAAAAGCATCACCTGAGAGTGAGTCCTGGTGTTGTTCAGCACAAGGGTGCTGCAGCATTAACCACAATATAAATCATGAGAGATGGAAATATAGATTTTACTGAATGGCTTCAGAACGATATGCCAGCTATAGAAGTATTATCTATTGGATAAATAAGAGCTGTCTATGTGACACAGGTTTTCAAAGGATAAATATTAGAGAGGGAAAGAGAGATCCTTCAGTGAGAGACTCATGAAAGTAGTGTTGGATTTTATTCTGGGGAAATTACAGCACTTGTATGTCAAGTGCACAAGGACTGATGATCATTTCAATAGCAGGAGATGGAAGTGGGAGCAGAGTAGTCAAATTTAAATTGTTCCCTGCTTTAGGCTGTGCCTTGCTGAGCTCTCCATCCCGATGCAGGCAGCACAGCCCTCCTGGGAGAGATGAGACTTGCCCATGGCACTGCCCCACTGCATGATTTAATTTGCTGTCCTTGGGAAAATCTCCTGCTTGATCCATACCAACCTCAGTTTAGGGCTTTATGGCTCCAATTCGGTGGCACCTTGTGCTCTGTAGGGCCCTGCTCTAAGCACCCTCCTGGCTTGGCAGTGGGGCTGGTTCCCCACGGGCTCAGGGTGAGCCATTCCATTGCCTTGGAATTCGACTGCTCTGGGACCACCTCCTCTCCTGCCCTTGGAAAGGTGCCCTGCCCTGTTGCCCCCCTGCCCGGGCTCATGTGGCCCTGCATAACTGCTGTGCTCTGGGTGGGGTGAAGGTGGAAGAATAACAGATGTTACATACCGGTCTCTCGGGTGACATGATTGAGGAAATTCCCATGGGAATTTTGGCTCCAAAATTTCCTAAAGAATGAAGCAGCACAATGAGTTCACACACCAGAGAACAGAAATATTCATGCTTTACCAAGAACTTGCTGCTTTGTGTCCCCCACTGAAGCAAAGAGACCAAACAAGTTTTCTGCATCACTGCACCTACAAACTGGTTGAAGAAAGTAAAACCTTTTTTCTCCAAAGCCAAAATCCTTCTTTTCTACTGTCACCTTTGCGTCTCCTCCAGAAAATAAGTTTTAAGACACTCTTTGCCACAGGAGAATGCAATGCTGCCTGACATGCTGACAACACCGCCCTGCCCACACCCACCCAGGCTGCAGGCATGGACCTGACCCCTCTGAGACCCACAGCACAAGGATCTGCCTCCCCCTGCAGCAGCAGCAGCACCAGATCCTGTGCTCACACAGGCACAGCGTGCAAAGGAATTCACGCAGCGCCAGGTGCACTAAAATTCAGGTCTTGTGTGGTGTCATCACCCAGCCAACAACCCTCTTGCCTCTGTTGGTGATGTTCTTCACTGGAGGGTCTTTCTGCAGAGGGCTTGGCAGGGTACTCTCAGCTGCAGGCCTCAGCTTGCCCGTGTCCCAGGAGGTCGTGTTTCTTGGACTTGATAAGTAGTTGATGTGATGAGAGCAGTTCTGTAATGACAGGCAAGAGATACAGGACTGTGAAAATTGCGAGGAGTCTTCAGTACATCCAGATCCAACTTCAAATATTGATTTCATCGGCACTGCTTTGGCTCCCATCCTGCCCTGGCAGAGCAGGCTGCTGCCTGATGGGGTAGGCTATCTTTGGGTCTGTGCTGTCCAGCAAGACCGCAAAGAAGGGAGACAAAAGTAAAAAAAAACAGTATTTCTTTCCATCATCATCTCCTCGAAGCAGACCCACGGTACAGCTGGGACCCTCCTCTGGTGGGTGGCTGATGGATGAAGGGGCAGCAGGGATTCCTTTCAACTTACTGTGAAAGAAAGGGCTTTCTTCTTGTCCTTCATCCTCTGGATGGCATTCCTCACCTGGAGCAGAGCAAGGACATAAGAGAGGGCCACAGCAGCTCTAGCACAGCTGGAGATGCTCCAGCAAGCCAAGGAGGAAAAGCAGCCACTGTTCCAGAAGCACAGTGGGGCTGTGCTGCCCCTTGCAGCTGGCACAACCCAGCTACCCCCCAATGCCAGCACACAGCTGCTGTGACAAGTGGCTGAGCCCAGCCAGGGGCAGCTCTTACCTCGCTGTTATAGATTGCGTAGACCAGGAATATGTACAGGCCCTGGAAGGGAGAGAGCAGAGGAAGGGTCAGAGATGGTTTGTGCTCCTTTGCATGGAGCAAATGGCCTTGAGGAGCACTGGAATGGGTGAGACTGGCAGAGATGGTGGGCACAGCACAGCCAGGAACAGCCAGGCTGGAAGGACCTTCCACACTTGAGGCCAGGCTGCTCCAGGGTCTGCTGCTCTCACACTCCGAGGACCAGTGAGCAACGGCAGCTCACCCACCACCAAAGCTGGGCACAGCTGTGTGAGGGATGTGCCCAGGGAGAGTGCCCAGCCCAGGCCCAGAGCGAGCACTGCCTGGGGGCCACAGCCTGGGGCTAATTACAGCTCCAGACCGACAATTTTGGCCTTAAAGCAGCCCTATCTGGCCCACCAGATTTATGTTATATCTGTGGGGTGTTTTGTTATCTCAGCTAGATAAATCAGCTGCAGCAAGAGATGCAATTCATCTTGTCTTCAACGAGCCTTGCTCTCATCCCCGAGCTCTTGGCAGGCGCAATGGCAGCAGCCCCCTGGCACCGTGCCGTGACCTGTCCTTCAGCCAGCAATGCTGGTCACTCCCCCAGACCAGATTTCTGGCCAGGCTTCCAAGGCAGGTCTTCCTTGAAAGAATCATTCTGGATGAGCGTGGGGAGGGGGGAGTGGAGAGGTCGGCTGGGAGGAGAGCGAGGAAGGAGAGGAGGCCCAGCTGCAGCAGTGGGCGGGAGCGGAGCCCCCTCCTGCCTGCGCGTCCCCCCAGCTCCTGCCCGTGCTCCTGCCCCTGCTCCTGCCCCACAGCACCACGGGCTCCCCGTTGCTGTTCCTGCACTCCTTGCTGGAGAAGGAGCTGTCCTGTTTGGTGCCGACACACAGAGCAGCCTTGAAGACAGGCTTGGGCTTCTGCAGACAAACAGAAAACAACGCCAGCAGCAGAACAACTGCACAGGACCCACTTGTGAAGAAACACTCTGGCCTCAAAGGAAATTCCAAGTGATCCATAGGACAGTCAGCAAAGGGGATGAAAGGGGATGGATTTCTCTCAACTCTGCAGCTTCTCACCAGCATTTATTTCTCCTCTGGGGCAATCTGCAGATTGTCCTGAACTTGGTAATGAAGGGACAGAGCAAATGAGTACAACACATTCATGTCTGCCCACACAGCTCTGAGCCTGCCGTTCTCTCCGGCTCAATAACCCGAGCACGGCATGAGGAGACATGGACAACTGATGCTATGTTTAATTATCATTAAGACAGGCCTCCTGCCATCCTCCTGATATCCTTAAGAGCGGAGATGTGGAGAGGCAGCCCTTGTCTGGCCTTGGAACCTCCCCTCGGAGCCCCGACGGATGTGCGTGAGCAGCACCCGGCTGCTGGACCAGAGCCAGCCACAGGCAGAACATCCCTGAGCAACCACCCATCTTGTGCACGTGGTGATAACGCCTGGATTCACCCTTGGAGAGCTGGGCCAATGCTACGCTGAAAACAGCCAAGTGTGCCAGAGGGAAGCACCACAGACCTGGCCGCTCAGCAAGCACGAGCTACAGCAGGAGCCAATTTCTATTAAAACAAAATAAAAAAGGGAGATGGGGCTGCAAAACTCTTTGAATCCCAGTGGTTTGGAGGGCAGTGCCCATCTGCTCTCCTGACTTTGATCCCCTGGAGCAGGATTTGTCCTCAAGCACTCCCCCTCAGGCAGGGGACCCCGAATATGCAGTGCCAAGAGCTGGGACCGCCCAGGGAGTCCCCTGGGCACCACTGGTGCAGGCACAGCCTCACCCAGGGCTGCTCTGAGCCACGCTGTGCCCCTCAGCTGGCTCCCTGCTCCCACCTGCCTGCAGAGAGCTCCACGTTCCCCTCAGGACCATGCTGGGAGCAGTGGTGTTCAGGGGTGTTCAGGGGTGTTCAGTGCTTCTCTAGCTCCATCTACAGCTGCCTTCTCTCAAGGTTTGCAAGGCCTCTGTTGATGGTTTGAATCACAGGTGGCAAGCACGTGTTCCAGGAGTTTTTGTCACGGTGTGTCCCTGAGTTCCAGATACGCTGAGGCCCTGGGAACAGCCCCAGCTTGGTGCAGAACTGAGCACTCCTGGCTGCTGGGACTTACACAGTCTGCTTTGCTCTCTTAACCACATCCAGGCTGGTTAAAGCTTTAAAGTCTTTTGATGAAAACAGTAAACTCAGAAGCAAATATTAAGTGTTGCTTTATGCACCAGGTAGTGATGTTACTTTCTGCCCTTCAGAATTCCCTATTAACACTAACTTATTAACAACATGACTGCAATACGACAGTCACGGCCGTGGCCCTGGAAGACACCAAGACAAGCAAAGAGCCTTAAAAATGTAGCCAGGTGATGAAGAGGAATGAAGAGGCTGAAGGAGATGATATAATCCACACAAGGTCTTGCAAGTCAGAGGTAGAAACAGCCCCCAAACTTCCAGATGTCCCAAGCAAGGCTCTGATTACCAGCCCACCAAAGCTGGCACACCAAACACTCCTGCACCTCACCAGATCCCAGTACAGCTGTCACTGGGCACTGGGAGCATCCCTGGGGAGTAGCTGCATGCCTGCAGGCAACATAGATTTCAGGGGTAAAGATTTTCAGTTCTTGATTCCTAGTTCTTCCCCAGTCTCCCGGCAGCAAAGCTGAACTCCAGGCAAGGGGAAGGTGGCTCTGCCTGTACCATTCACCGAGGTCACAACCTCTCAGAATGTCTGACCAGGAGCCAGATGGAAAACACCCATCCTGGAACACACCATCCAGGCAGCAGTCAAGCAGGCTGTGGCTGGATGTGACCTTTGACACACTCTCCACCAACAGCCCTGCTCTAACAGGGACAGTGGACCCACGGCCCAGCCCTGCCCTGAAGGAAAGGCTCATTTCCTGGATGCAAACAGCAGGAGGGATGTCTGCCCCATTTGACTGCACAGGTGCCACTCTAATTAGCCATTATATGAGCAAATAAAAACTCTAATGAGTTTGTAACTGCCATTTTGAAACCACACTGATGTCAGAAAGCCTAACACAAGGAACGAGATTTGAACTGGAAATCTGCGGCACCAGTAGGACACTGCCAGAGACTGGTGCTGAGGGCCATGAGATGTGCAAGGTCTCCAGAGTCATATTTTGTATCTTGGAAGGATGAACTGAGTTTCCTCAGACAAAACAGCCCAGTGGCTTGGGAAAGCTGGGCTGGCTTCAGAGTCAGTGTCCCTGGCTACAAGGACAGGTAGAGGGCACGGAAGCACAGGAAACCACAGGTGCTTGGCTGTGAGCTGGGACCCGCCTGCTGCAGGACTCACCTGGAGGGAGTTCAGCACAATGAAGACATAGGCCCAAACGATGCTGAGGTGGACGAGGACCCCACACACCCAGGTGAGCCCCAGCACAGGCAGCAGCACCAGGACGGGTTTGGCCGTGGCCCTGGCGGGAGGAAGAGCTCAGGGTTACCCAGCCACATTTCAGAGATGAAACACTACCAAGACAGTAGCTGTGGAACAAATTCCTCTGCAAACAAAGTAAGTTAAGACAGGAAAAACCAAATATTTCACCTCCCAGACCCCAGTGTGCCAGCCCTGCTCTTCATTTATCACTGCAAGTTAGCAAGAAAGGAGCTCTTTGACGTCATTAGCCATGAGAAAACAGTTATTTTCCCCCCAATTTCTGCTACAAGGAGGGTTTCTCTATTTGTTTTATTTGCACATGGATGTCACCCTGCCCTCCAGCAATGCCCTATCTTCGTGCTTCTGTAAATTTGGGAAAATTTATTTATGCTACAGGGGAACAATGCGTGTCTAGCAGGGGTATCCGGCGCCAGCTAACAACAATAAAGATTCACAGAGCATGATAAAGTAATGACTCAGGCAGTTTTTTAGAGGTCTCTCAGTATTGACTGATTACAGAAGTCCCCACTGTCTCTTCCCCTGTGTGTGTAACCCCCACCAGCCTTACTTTCAACCCACCAGGTCCCAAGCTTGGCTTTCTGCAGGCACTGCCAAGGGTCTCCTTTCCCCAAGGGGTGAGATTTAGGACTGTGAGTGCAGAGGGAGACCAGCACTGGTTCACTAAGCTGAAGGTGCTGGCTTCTCAGCTGGGATTAGAGACAGTCTTTGGGTGCCCCTTCTGCTCTGACTCTCACAGCTCACTGTCTTTCACTTGGCCAAGCTTCTCCGGGCAGCCTGTGCCAGTGCCTCACCAGCTTCACAGGAAAGGATTTCTTCCATGTACCTAACACCATCTCACATATTTCCCACCCAGAGCAGCCACAGCGGGGAGAGCCAGGCCCTTCCCTGCTCACCAGATCTGTGTTCCAATCTGGTTCTCCAGGCTGCTGTTGGGTGTCAGCATCTTTGACCTCCTGCGAGCACTGGCCACGGTCACCATCACCACTCGGAGCAGCACAAAGGTGTTCACCTGCCAGGGGAGAGCCCTTGGACTCAGTCACGTTCTGTAATCTCAGCTCCAGTGGGTGAGGCTTTTCTGCTGGGAACTAGTGTCAGAACTTGGGGACAAAACACCTCTACCAAGAAAGCAATGGAATCAAAAGACTTCACTGAGCTATCTACACATGTATGAAACCTAGGAAACTTATCCCAAAACTTCTCCTACAGAACACCTTCCCTGTTAAATATGTATTCTGGACCCCTTAAACATTGCACCTTTTTCTGCTGCTGTGTTTTGTATAATGATATCTCAAGAATGTAGATGTTCCCTTATTAAAATCAGACCTTTAGCTAGGGCAATGTCACCCACCACATTCCTAACTGAACAGCCAACCAAGAACTGGTCAGCAAAATTTTCTTAAAGCACTTTTTCCTGTCAAAAAGCTATTTTGATTAAAGAGATTCATTTGTGTTGTTCAAGTCTATATAAAGTAAAACAACACTTTTCCTATGCAAGCATCAGGTACAATGAGCTGCACCCCTGACTCTGCATTGCTTTTCTAGGACCAGACCCAGAGGAATCCCACCTTCCCAGCAGGGTGTGGCACTTACAGCCAGGATGAAGAGCACAGGCCCCACGAAGGCCCAGATGACGTTGGTCTGCACGTTCAGCCAGCAATGGTTGGCTGCCACATACTTGTTAAAGGAAGTCGCAAGGGTCACCCCCACGATAAGGACTGGAAGCCCTGCAGAAAAACCCACAGGTTAAACCCTGGGAGAAGCAGAGATGCCCCGTGCAGGGCACTGTGCACCAGACAATTTCTTCAAAACCCCCCTGACCAGACACACTCCAGCGTGAGCCTCCAAAACCCCATGAGCAACATCAATTCTCTGCAGCTGAAATCTGTCCTGGCTCAACACAGCCAGATTTACAAGCTGTCAGCATCTTTCTCTGAGGTATAAAGCATTCCAAGTCCTGAGTCCTGACCAAAGCAATTTATTCCTCAGATTGCTTTTTTAACAAAATGGACATTCAAAGACATAAAACAATCCAAAATACTTGAAACGGTTGCCCAGTGTCCAACTAGGTGTGTGCTCTTCGAGCAGCACATCCCTAAAGACGCTCCTCTTTGACACAAAACTCAGCTTATTCAAGCAATTCTGTTCCTAAAGGGCTCCCTCAGAATAAAAGGTACTTAGTGAGGAACACATTTATATTTAATTACAATCAGATAATAGTGATGCTCTCCAAGAACAAGAACTTACCATAAATCTCCTCCTCCATTTTTTTACTGAACTCCTGGATTTAGAAATATAACAGAAATTCTGCTTAACTTCTACTCTAAGACTGGCAATTTGACAAATAATTCAAGAGAGCCTCTGCAGGGCACTGGCACCCGGCTCTTAAATTAAATCAAACATTTGTGCATCTCTCCTATTAAAACTTCCACTAGAAAAGAAAAAGAGTATTTTCCTGACAACCCAAGGCAGAGGAGCGTGCAGATACCCCAGCCTGTCACATAGTAGAATTTCATCCTCCTGTCTTCGCTCATGTTGACTGCTACCACTTTGCTCCAGAGGAGAAGCCCCTCTACCAGCATCCATGAGAAGGCTGCCATGAAGAAGAGGTGCAGGAAGGCAGTGACCATGAAACACAGCACCTGGAGAGGAGAGAAACCTCAGCTGCACAACGTTTACATGTGCATCTCCACACAGAGGGACAAGTCTATCCTAGATGCCAGTTACAGGTAATTAATAAAAGGGTTTGTACTTGTGTTCTGTTGCTCTGACAGGCCACTGGAGCCTGTTCACATGGGCTGAATTGGACATTCCTGGTGAGCTCACCTGGTTGGTCTTGGCCAACTCACTGACCATGAGCAGAGCTTCTCCTGCAGCCAGTGCAAAGATCAGGTTCTTGTGCACAGTTGTTCGTTCACTCTTGGGGACTCTGAGGAGGGAGAGAGGGAGCCCTGAGCTGCAGCCAGACAAAAGGGTGCACGACAAAAGGGTCCTCCCTGTCCTCTCTGGGCTGCACAGGCCTGCCTGGGCAACTTGTGGCCTCTCTGCCATTCACTGCTAAGGTGACGGTGTAAGGGGCAGAGGACAGCCCTGCTGTGCAAGCACTTGGTGCTGGGGACACTCTTGGATACAGCTGCTCAGCCCTTGGCCACAGCTCCAAGGAGCCGGCAGTGAGGGGGAGGTGGAGGGAGCCACTGCCATGCTCACAAGGCAGATCTCTGTGCTTGCCAAGTGACACAGAAGGGTTGGCAATCAAAACATAGTCCTTGCTCCATTTATTTTATAAAAATTAATTCTAGCAGAGCAGCTTTTATAGTAAACATCGTTAGCAATTGATAAAAATCTTGCCACAGACATGCAGGTGTGTGCACAGATCAACGAGCATCTCCACAGAAACAACCAGGGCTGAGCCCCTGTCCAGCCAACAACAACCACTCCCCTCCACCACGGACCACAGGGCAGCTTCCACCTCTCCCCATGCACCTGCATCACCCCACACTGACAAAGGACACCTTGACAAAGGCTCTGAAGTAAAATACCAAGTAGAAAATACAGAGAAGGCTACAAGTGTCCGGGCTTTTCTTACCGAACTACCAAGAATAAAATGAAGGTGACTATCAAGGCACAGAAGGAAACTCCACATCCAATAAAGGTCAAAGTCTGCAGGGTGAACTCCTCCTTGGTGGTCCTCTGCTCCAGACATGAAACAACAGAAGACACAAATCCCTCATGAATTAACCATAACTGCTGGCAGTCCCGACACCCACCCCACAGCAGCTGAGACAGGCTCCTCACATACCTGCATCTCGTACACCTGCAGCAGGATGGCAAAATTCGTGGTGTGGTTGCAAAAACAGGCAGTGGAGTCTGGGAGAGACATCACCACAGAGCAGCCAGCTGTGGACCACATCCCACCAGCATCTGGGCTAACATGCAGCAAAAACAGAGAAAACACATGGAAATTACCTTCCACTTCCACAGAAGGCCAGGGCATGATGGGAATTTCATTCTCCCAGAAGAAGCAGAGTTGAAAGGAAGAAGATGAGGATGTCAGAGACAGGTCTTCACATGGACTTTCCTTTGGTTCACCCTTTGTCTCAGCAGCTCTGCCTCATCCAGCAGGCATGCAATGAAAATAGATCCAGTGTCAATGTGTGCATTAAAAAGCGGAGTTCAGCCATCACAGCTTCAAACAGAACCCAGTAATTGCACAGCTCTGGGAAGAGCTCCCTGTACAGCCCATTCCCTGAGAGCAGCACTGGGCTGAGTGTGTCTAACTCTGCCCACCCGCTCAGCCTGCCACAAACCCAGCACGGTGCCACCGGGCTCTGCATCCTCAGGACAAGCCAGCCTGTCTCAGCCATCCTGCAACGCTCCCATCTGAATTCCCTGGGCACGGACCATGGCTGCAGCTCTGTCCCCACTGCCCCCTGAACCTCCCCGGTACCACAGGAAGGTCAGGATCAGAGCAGGCCTGCTGGGACCCTTTGGACAGTAATCAGCTCTTTCCAAAAACACGTTCTTCCCACCTTCCCCAAACTGATCCATGCCTGCTACAAGTCTGGGACTCTAAGGAGGTTTTTTTCACTTGAATGACTTAATTACCAGTCCATAATATATCACAGCCTCAGCATTCTCACCACGGTGACATTCAGCAGAAACACATCCCAATGCCAGGCAGGATTTATGGGGCTGGGAGTCCTGCGTGTCTTTGGGCCATATATCTTGGACCAACTCTTCTTTGTCACAGGCACAATCATAATAAACTGGGGCTTTCCATTTTAGTTGTATATACCTCATTAAAGGTCACTTGCTTGTGAGTGACTTCTCCAAAGAAAATCTTCCCAGGAAAGCATTCTGCTCCAGCAGACAGGGGATGTCAGCATGCAAAGGAGGCAAAAAATTCCAGATCTCTACTCTTACCATTACATTTATATTGAGATGTTTGGTTTTCCAGTGGAAATAAAAAGCTCATAAATCTGGGGACCTGAACTGAAACAAGGCACCTGAGGCTGAAGTTCCAGAAGGCACAGATGGGCCCCACCAGAGTATTGGGCAGGTCCTGCAGGCAGAGAGGGGAGAGAAGAGGTCACACAGCCACGCACGTGCTGGACGCAGGTGGGTGCAGGTCACTCACTTGGCAGTAACGGGGTCTGTCAGCACAGGACAAACACCTCCCCAGGGACACAGGAGTCAAGGTGAGAGCCCTGGGCACGGGACACCCCTCATCCCAAAGCTCTGGGGTGCCGAGCCGTGGCTGTGGACAGCCGGGTCGGGCCGTGTGGTGCCGCTGGGGGGGTGGCTGGGGGCGCAGCCCCTGGAGGGGTACCTGGACACGGTGCTGCAGGCGGTAGCGCACGGACGTGCTGATCTCCTGGTAGTCACCGAGCAGAGTGGACGAGATCACAGCCGTGCCCACTGTGGTGCTCAGGTACCTGCCAGGGAAAGGACGCTGCTCACAGGCCCGGGAACCACAGGAGGTGCTCAGAAAACGGGATCTGACGGTGCACAGGACAGCCGAGCCGGCGCAGCGTGAGCGGGATGTGCGGGCGGCCATCCCCACCTAGTGTTCGGAGCTCCCCGAGAGCAGCGGGCCCGGCCGCCCGCTCTGAGAGCCACCATCGCCCCCGCCTGCAGAGACACCTTCTGCCCAGCCAGAGGGGACCCTGCAGCAGCCCCTGTGGGCTCTGCTCCCTGCCACCCCAGCAGAGCTGGAAACCCCCGGGAGCCAGAGGCACGCAGGAGACCCAAGGTGCATCTCAGTGCACAGGCAGCCCCAGCGCCAGGGCTGGGATGGATCAGGATGAAGGTGACCCCAAAATCGAGGCCCCAACTCAATGCAGATTTGACAAGAGCTCTTCTGTGGTGCTGAGGACAGCCCTGGTGGGCGGGGGGTTCTGTTTCACTCACTTCTGTCCCCCATCAGAGGCAGCCGTGTCCTGGGACACAGCGCTGGTGCCGGTGCCGGAGAGGCAGCGCTGCAGGGAGCCGTAGCCAAACCACATGTTCTTCACTGTGACTCTGTGGAGACCTGGAGGGACAGAGCACGGGGACAGGTACAGAACACAGGGCAGCGCTGGACACCACTGCCCTCATCTGGGGGTGATACTGAGGGTCCAGAACACCCTCAGCTCCAAGCTGTGTCCCTAGAGGGGCTGTACAGAATCTCTCTCCCACAGCCCATCACCCTTTCATCAAGGGCATCCCCTCCCCACACTTCTCCAGACCTCACGTGGGCAAGGTAAACAGTTTCTGCCACTAAGGAAGGTGCTGTAGAGGGGAAGCTCAGGTGTCATAACAAACCTCTGGTTTTCAGCCTTTGCATTTCTTCCACGGGAACTTCGATGAGGTCGTGCCTGCCTTTCTCAGGGGTCCGGACCACATACCCCTCACCACTCAGCTCCTGCCCGCTCAGCTCCAGCTCCCTCACCTCCATCCCTGTGCACGGGTAAAAGCAGGTGCTGAACCAGGGTTCAGCCTTCCTCCAGAGCTACTGCTACAGCAAAGTACCACAAGGACTCCATAATCCCAGCCAAGACCCACAGCAGCAGCAGACAGGCCCCTTTCTGTGCAAACCGTGGGCATCTGGGCTCCCTTTCTCCCGTGCCCAAAGGTTTTGTACAATCCTCTCGCAATCCACAGCATGAGAGGTGCCCTCACACTGTGACACTGCACGGAGGAAATGGGAGCAGGCTGAGGGGTTGGCAAGAAGTGAGCCAGAGGAGGAGAGGAGCCAGGAGTGGGTTTGGACTGGGAACCACAGAGGGTGACTGATCTCAGTCCCAGTGAGATACCCCTCCAGTGCCACTCACCAACATTCCCATGTTGGATTGTGATCTTTGTCCTCTCTGCGGTCAGCAGTGGGACCAAGAGTGACACCATTCTGTCACAGAGCTCAACAACAGCCATGGGCCCCCTGATAACCTGCAAACAGAGAGAGAGAGATGAAAATCAGCACCTGCACCGTCAGCTCTCCCTTCCCACGGCTCACAAGAGTTTCCTTAAATGTTTGGTCCTTGGCAAAAAAAGAAGTTGGAACTCAAGGCTTTGGCTTTGCTTTTCTGTGATTTCTTTACTGAAGGATGTTCCCAGTTTCTTCAGCAAGGAGACAAGTCTGGCAATGAGGAAAACTTGCTGTTCTGCATAAAAAGCCATTTAAAAAGCATGGAAATAAATAATTAAATGAGCTTCTGGAAAGAAAGATCTTTAGACTTGACTCCCGATTTTTGCAAAGCTGTAGAACAACCATCTGCTCTTCCTGGAAAAGGTTTCACCCAGAAATAGACTGCAGCTGAAGGGCAGCAGAAGAGTGGCCCCATTGCTCAAGGTCCTGCGTGTGCTGGATGCACAAGTGCCACCCCTGCAGTGCACAGCTCCCACTCCTGTCCCTCGGCAATGTATCAGCTGCACCAATTACCCTGGGCTAGGACTGTGTTTATGCCACTGTTGAGAAGCTGTGAGTGACTGTGGCCACGGAGACCCGAGCAACTGTGAGCAATGAGGCAAACTCTGAACTGCTCAGCACCCACTCATCTCTGGATGTCTCTGACGTGGTTCCTGGGGCACTGGCCAGGCCAGACACTGTCACACATTTTCCAGAGACAGGTGGAGAGTACAGACCTTGTACCAGGCATAAAAAAACACGTGAGAATGGAGAAAAACCTCTCGGGGTGGGGTGATGGAAATCCCTCACGAAAAGCCTGCGGTGCTTTGAGCAGTGTGGGGGCTGAGGACAAACAGCTCCTTTGCAGCCCATCCACAGAAAATACAACACACTATAAAGGGAAGGGCGTGTCCCTGCCAGGCAGCAGGACGTGGGAGCAAGAAAATTACACAGCACCAGGAATCTGCAAACTGTCAATCCAGGCTGTCAAAGTGGAGAAGCTTGAAGAGAGCTGAGTCAACCACTGGAGGGGTTTGCAAGGGAGGCACCACTACACTGCACTTGTTTGCACAAGAACTTGGTTGCACCTCCAACAGATGAGGCACCAGGAAAGCAGCTGGCCCTGATCTGAGCTGGTGAAGAGGCTCCACGCCCGTGCTTGCAGCATTTTCACATGCTCCAGAGTATGGCCACAAAGGCTGCAGGTGACCATGCAAGGACAGCATGACCAGCCTGTGGTGGTGCAGCAGGCCAGGGATGAACAGATGAGTCAGACTGGTGACACCATTACCTGGCTGATCGATGACCATGTCCCAGTATTCTGCTCTTCCAGAATTAACTCAGTTACTTCTATGTAATACTGGCTCAACTGCTCCAACATCTCCAGCTCATCTCCCTCCTGGACTTCTATATCTGCAACTTGCTTTAGTAATTGAAGCACTGCAAGGAGGTCAGATGGCTCAAGCATGGGCATTTCTCCTTCTCTCAGAACAGTTGCCAAGACATCAAGAGCATCTAGAGCCACAGAGAGGTTCATGTCTTGCACATCACTGGTGAAGACGCTGTCAGGAATCTGTCATGGAAAAGATGGTTTATTTCAATGCAGAGCCCTGACTCCCCTTGATCATCAGCTGTGCCTTGGCAATGCCCTGCATGCCCTTGCTGGCATCAGGACATCCATCTGGCCAACCAGGAATATCCTGGGGGAAGGGATCTCTTGTCCAGACTCCCGTCCTCAGTGAGATGAGTCAGTCTGAAGCAACACTTTGCTTGTTTGATCACAGCACAAGTTACAGCTATGTTGGTCACAATCTCCAACAGCAGCTCAGAAAAGGTCACAGGCACAACTGTTGGCAAAGTGATCTCAAACAGCACTAGGTGCCAGCACGTCTCCCCCAGCAGCTCCCACCTGCCCCAGGTGCCAGTTGTCACTGCTGGGGCTGCAGGACTCACCACAGTCCTCACTGCAAGGGTGTTCACACGGCTGGCGAGTGAGCGACGGGACTCCAGCTGAGCTCTGTTCAGTTGCCAGTACGCATCTGGGGATAAACCAGAACCAGACCCACTGCTGAGGTGTCCAACAGCATGGTTAACACATGCCGTGTTCAAAGCCTGGGCAATGGTCCTCAGATGGTGGCTAAGTCTGCAGGACAGGCAGGACAAGGAGACTTCACAGCTGTATCTTATTTTTAGCACAAGATCCCATCTGGAGAGACAGTTTAACACTCCTTTTCTGCCTCTCCCCATGCTCCCCTGGCCAACAAGTCTGGAGATGCCTGGATTGGGAGGCACTCCACAGCACTGCATCCAGAGGCCGTGGAACGTGTGCCACCACTGCTCAGCTGGGGAAGAGCCAAACCCCCTGCCAGAGAGCAGGCAGCTGGAGCAAAGTGCCAGCCCCAGCGGGTTTCACATGCCACCCCTTCCGAGCAGGCACAGGGCCTCCCCATCCCTGGCCACCACCCCAGCTGGGACCTCCAGGAGTGCGTGCGGTGGAAGCAATGGATAAATAACTAACAGATGCTGTACCCTTGCTGTAGCGACAGATGAAAGGCAAAGTCTGCAAACAAGATGCATAACTGAATCCACGGCTGCCAACTTCCAAAACTCTGCATTCCTCAACAGGCCCTGTGGAAACACACACAGACAGAAGGACCGGGTCTCCCAGGGACACGCCATCCCCAGCAGGTATCACTTTTCCTGCAGCAATCCACAAACCCCAGTACAACAAATGCTGTGGGCCGTGCCTTAAGCAGCCCCAGAGCCAGAGCAGAACAGGGACCGGGCTCAGAAATGGCTCCCAGCTGGTACCTCCTCTCCAGAAGGAACTGGGAGGTGGCAGTGCCAGGTCCTGGGCTTGTGACTGATCAGTATTGTCACCTCAGCCTGGCTGACAGCCTGACTCCCTCCTCCCAGCAGAGTGTTGAAGGACTGGCTGTGCAAACCCGGGGAACAGCATCCCTGCCAAGGAAGCTGTTTGTCTTAGTAGAACAGAAATCCTGTTATTAGCTCAAGACATTTGAGCAGCCATCTGTGGCAGGGTCATTGCAGGGGTCTCCAATGACCGAGGCTTTCATGATGACTGTGACTTCAAGTACAATTTGTGAACTGCCCAGCCAAGCTCTGAATGTGCTTCTGCTTTTCTTCCCATAGGAGAAGCATCGTTCCACAAACTGCAACAAATTCCCTCTCTAAGGATGAAACCTGGACTGCCCCTGCATGCTGACCCTCCCTCTGCAGAGGGGTCTGAAGCCATGAGGATAGTGAGACTTACCTGGGCAAAGAAGTTGTGTGGTCACTGCCTGAACAGTGCTCTCCACCTCCAGAGCATTTGAACTCCACCCAAAAACAAGGTCTTCCTCTACCACCCAGCACGAGCGAACTTTCTCAATCTGCTCTGCGCCGAGGACTTTCTGCCAGATGTGCAAGTCAGTGATGTTCCCACTGAAGGACTCCTTCGCCCTGAAGGTGCCCCCCAGGGAATCTTGATCCTGCCCAATTATGAAGGTCCCTTGGCCAAAGATGGCCTGGGGGGCAGACGGCCCCACAGAACACAAACCACTGGCAGACGCCCTCCTTTTCCCGTCGGCATAGACGGCCCAGGTCCCATTTTCCTGCTGCCAGGTCACACAGAAGTGATGCCACTGTCCATCAGCACGGAACACAGGCAGGTAAGGGGAATGGTGCCCGTGGACTATGAGAGCAAACCGAACAAAGCCCTCCTCATCCACAAAGCCACGGAGCTGGAACTCGTTAATGAGAGCAGGCACTGCATAGGAGAAGATGGTGGCGATCTCCTGGGTCCTGGTGTCCCACTGGAGGTGGGCACAGGCTGTGACAGCAGGCAGTGCTGGGAAGTCAGAGAGCACCTTCACGTATTTTGTGTCTGTTTTGTCTCTGAATACCAGGACTGGTACAGTGTGGCCCCCTAGAAGGAGAAATTTCAGTCAGCAGAAAGGAAGAAGCGCAGGCCAATAAAGTGGCTATAAAAGAACAAGTGACAACTTTTCCAGTCACATTTTTCAGAACGAAAACATGTCTCCAAACAGCTCGTGTCCACTTATACTCACTTCTCCTCTTAGTTTTGTGCAGGACACTGTCCCTTTCCTTTAGCCAGACAGAACCTCTGATGTGGTGGGACTGCAGCAGTTTGCTGAAGGAGTCTTGCTCACTGTCCTGGGGTTCAAAGAGCAGCTGAGCAAAGCGCTGCTCACAGTACCTGTCAGCTTGCCACCAGTCCAAAGCAGTGCCCACATATTCATACGTGTGTCTTGAAGTCTCAATTGTGACAGGAGCAAAACCTGGAGAAAGACACACAAAGCATGGGGAAACAGAAAGCCTCTCCAGCCCACTGTTAAAAACATTGCCTGGTGCATCCCGGAGGAGCCGCTGGCAGGAGCTCATCTCCCCATGCAGCCCCTGGGTGGTCGGTGGGCACAGTGTGACTGCATTGGACCTGGACAGAGGGACAGCTGTGAGTCTGCTCCCAAAGCAGGTCTCTCTCCAGGGCTGGAGGGGGGCACGCACCCGTGGGACACACAAACCATGCCGGGCTCACCACAGAGGAAAACCTCACTCTGCTAAGAGCTGGGATGGCCCTCAGAAAAGCTTGTTCAAAGCAGTTATGTAAAAACAACTTTCCTTGCTTTATCCCCACTTCCCAGCTCCTCCCAGCTTCTGCACTTGCAGATGCAATTTGCAGGCACAAAATAATCTGTTTGGTTTGCAGTGGGGCACAGAGCAGCAGCTGAGCAAACAATACCAGCTCTGCAAACAGCATTTTAGGCACAGAACAGGGTAACAGAAAAAGTTTCTTTACCTTTGTTTGCACCACCGGACACCTTTTGTTTCTCTATGCTGGATATTGCTTGTAAAACACATAGAGAGTGCTGATAAAAACACCAACCTTTAGAAGTCTGGTTCTTGGCAAGGGCTGCAAAGGCGAGGAGACTCCTGGACAGACCAACCTGGTGGGGAGGATGTGTTGTAACATTCAGAGAAACATTAATATTATCTCAAATCCCCAGAATAATAATAATAAAAAACAATGGTTAAACTCACCAGAAAGCTGAAGAACCAAGAATCAGGTCTCAAGTCTCTCCTAAACATGCTGACCAGCCAGAAAGATTTCACCTTTTGCCAGAATAAATAAAATATTATTGGAGATGCATCATAGAGACAGAAGCATTCTGCGGAAAGCCAGCTTCCTGGAAAGGCTGCTTTCTTCAGAAAGTCTTGAAACAAAAAGGAGAAAACTACTCTCTCTGAAATACCTGTCCTGGATAGTATCTTATCCAAAGAATTCCCAGTTCTTCTTGAAGAACTTAAGGTCTCCGTTTAACATTTGTTTGCAGGATACAAAATAATTAAGCATGAAACATGGATGTGCAGTATTAACAAACAGGCAAGATCGCAGAGCCTCTTTATCTGCATTAACTAAATAAAAAAGCCACCATAAATGGCATCATTAAACAGTGTTGCATCACTGGCAGCTTCTCTCGTTGCCTTTAAAACCTGCAGGAACAGAGCACCAGCAGAGACCCTGCAGAGCAGTAAATCCAACCTCCACGAGCCCAAACACAGCCCAGCATCACGGAGCTGTCCCGGGGAGCTGCCAGCGCCAGGGCTTGGCACTGAGCCCCCACCTCTGCCCCAGCGGGAGGAAACCCTGAGTGCACGGCAGTAAAACACCTAGTAAAGTCATAGATGAGGGTACGTAGAGACACAGAGATGGAAAGTGGCAATGCGAACGCCAATGCAAACAAGCCCTGAAGCTCTGGGCACCGCCAGCTGTCAGCGATCTCTGCTCTCAGCGGGGCTCTCCGTCTGCTCTGTAAAAGCACATCTCGGCACTTCGCTGCCCAGGGACTCTGTGCTCCCCGCCCNCAGCAGCACCGGGGTCTCCTTCCCTGGCTCTGCTCCATAGAAGTGTCCAATAAACCTTCCCAGAAAATCTGGCGCGTGATCACGGCAGAGAAATCAGGGAGTGGGGGAGTTACCAGGGATCCTCACAGTAGCAAGAGCCCCAAGCAGCCCAGGAGCGCAGGTGAGGAGGGGCAGCTCTGGAGATGCCCAGCATGTTCCTGGCGCGATGTCCTCACCCAGCAGCTTCAGCGTTCCGGCCTTTCCTCCCAGCAGGGCCTGCAGCTGCCCCTGGGAGAATGCCAAGGCTGGAGGGTCCAGGTCACCCCCATGGCTGGGGCACTCCCCGCCTCACCGGCCAGAGCTGCTCCTTCGGTCGATGCCCGCTCACTTTTGCTACAGCAACACGCACCCAGTTCCCACTCCTCCCGTCCCAGTAAATGCTTGAATCACACCATGGATTCACCAGCAACTGGCTTTTGTTCTTCAGGGTCTTCGCCTGGGAATGAAGGCAATTTTCCCATCCCGACGCCTCTGCTCTCGGCAGTAAATCTCCCACAAAAGAATGGACCTTGGAGGCAGCTGCTCCGGGCTGCTTAGTCACTGCTGCCAGTTGGGAAACGGCCTGGCACTCCTGGGCAGGGTGGCATGGAGTGCCAAAGGCCTGCCAGCAGCATGGCAGCACTGGAGAAGGCTCTGCTGCTCACCGTGGTTTGGCCAAAACTGGATCCTGCTTCCCTCAGTAATTCAGGGAGCAAAGGGCATGAGGCAGAGCCCAACTTTACGCCAAAGGTCTTCAGAGGGACAGTGCAAAATTATTTCAAATTTAGGGCTGGATTAGGTTTAATGGGAGTTAGAGTTTCCCAGCAGACAGCAAAACTATTCTTTGTGCCTGTGTCTTAGACAGAATGAATCACCTTTTGTAAGAGCACAAAATACAGTTTTCTGCTAGCATTAGAAATGGCATCCAGCCCTCAGCCTCACTCTTCTCTGTACATACAAATAAACTTTCCTCTGTGCACATGCAGAGAGGTGAAGGGAAGTTTCTCGTGATCACTGAATGCCACCCAAGTTTCCAAACTCACCTACACAAGTTATCTGGATTTAAATATGAACTAATTTCCATAAGTATACACTGGACTTTCAAATAAGACTTGATGCTTTGGCTGGCATCAAGGATGGCTCTAGAGACCCTGGCAAGAAAACATCACTGACATTTCAAAGAAAAGGTCACAGCCAGCAAGTGGAAACCAATAGTTGGCATCTCATTGTGCTTTCACCTAAAATCACACTTAAAAGGCCCCAAAGAGCACAGCCCAGAAAGCGTGGTTCCTTTGGACCTCCCGGCTCTCTAGAGGATTTCTATGCGCACATGGGCACTGCCATCTGTTTGCTCCTTGCCATGGAGCAGATTCGTTGCCATCACTGCTGGCAATTCCTCGTTGTATCAGCACTAATTCCCACAAAGCCAGTCAGCTCTCTCCTTAGGGCAACTACAGTTTCTGGAATCACCTTCATTCATACATCTTAACATAAATTAGAAATGACAGAGTTCCTAGAGTTAAGAGGTGTCCGTCCAGCACACGAAGACCTTGGCAAGCAGACATACAACCTCGGGATGGTTGGATGGCAAAATCCCAAAGCACTTTTAATGCTGGTCAATCTCTCTAACAAGCAGCTAAGCAGAGGGCAAGTTGTGTTGTGCCATTTGGGTGATGCTGTCACTCTGGGTTAGCTTGGTTTGGAATAGGTTGCAGCTCTGTTTACACTCAGTCAATTTAAAAAATCAGCTCAGGTGCATTTTAAGGAATGTTTCCTTAGCAGTGAGTAAACCCTGAGCTGCCACCCTCAAGGCACATCTTTCACACAACCCTTGGAAGAGCTTCCCAGCACATGGGCGAGCAACATGTTAATCTTTATAAATCAAATATTTGCCAAATGGAGTAGAAGCCATGTGTCTGAGCAAGATGCACTGAGAAATGGAACAAAGCACAGAGCGTGTCAGAGATCACTCGGTCGTGTGCAAGCCTGTCCCTTGTAGAGTCATCCTTCAAAACAGCATTCCCCTAGCCCAGTTGTAGATGTCATTCTCCTCCAGCCTTTTTTTCCCCTGCTTTTTACTGCTCAGAACTGACACTCTCTCTAACCCAACTCCTCCTCACTGAGTTTAGTGTCACCCAAACTTTCATTAGAATCAGTTTGGAGCCAAGGCAGGGTCTGCTAAGGGCTGACTCAGGAGGCACCAGCAGAAGAGGTGCAGATTTACCTCCCTCCCCAGTACTGGGGCTGTGAAAGTGTGTCACACAACTGCCATATCTCAATTATTTTACACTTTCACACACCTGAATGTTTCACAAGCCGCTGCTGGCCTGTGCTGCTGTGGGATCTCTAGGCCAGCTCTCCCAAAAGAAGATTCGTCAGTGTTCAGGAAGCAATTAACCCTGCATTGCAGTGCTCCGGTCGTGGCACAGCTTCCCACTGTTCCTGCTCCCAGGGAGCTGCCAGGGCAGGACATTCCATCTCTGTCACTCCAAGCAAGCTCTGAACACACGTTACCACTCTCACATGGATCAAGTTATCAGAAGCAGCAGCACCTGGAAAGATGTAGAGGCACTTCCAGCCCCTCTGGACAAAGGCACAGTGTCACCACCTGGCCTCCACAGTCACCTTACCCCAAAAACTGGTCTGTACCTGCACAGCAACCACTGACTGGCCGTGAAGGAGTTGTCAAGTGCACAGTTTGGACTTGGGATGGCAGATGCCACTTCCCATTCACAGCTCAGCAGGGCAGTGACAGAGAGGACACGTGCTCAAGCTATTTCTTCAGGTATCCAAACAAGTTCCTCACCCTGCACACCGAAGGTCTGCACTGATGTGATTTTATGGCCAGACACCCGCATGTTTGGCAATGCCATTATTTGTCTAGTTCTCTTAGTTTTCTCTTCCCTTCTCCTTTCAAATCTGTCACATCAGGGCTGACCAAAATTCCTGATGCTACAGGCTTCACATCAAGGGCCTGGTTGGTGATGGATATGTCCCCCAGGAAGCTGAGGGGAGAGGGCACAAGGTCAGAGGCTGAGCCAAACCTCCCCAAGGGGACAGAGTGACCCATGGAGGTCTCAAGAGCCTGCCTGTACCAAACCACCTCCTCGCACAGAAAATGTAGATTTCTCCCTGCAGCCCTCACCCCGCTGTGCCCCTGTCAGCAGCAGCTGACCTGCCCTCAGCACAGAATTCACACCTCAGCCGCTGGTGAACAGGGACATGCAGGGGTTCTGCAGTGGGAGCTGTGCCCCTGCTTTGAGCTCTGCTCAAAGCACAGCATGGCTGTAATCACTGGAGACCCCCACCCACTGCTTTATGGCATGTGGCAATCCTAAATTACATCCCTGGGGAGATGGAGCTGATAGCAAGGAAAAGATTTTCCTAATTTTCCTCCAGCTTTCCTGATTCCTGTGTGTTGGAAGAACATCTGCACCAGAAGAAAAAATGTTTGAGACTTGCTGACCAAATGAGGTCCTGTCTAACAGCTGCTCCCTTCCAGGTTCAGGACTGGTCACAAGCAGCCACTGACACTACTTGTGTCAGTGCGTTGCTGCTGCATTGCTTTCAGGGCCTTTGTAGGGTCAGTAATTTGGGAGACCTTTAAGCATTCAGAGTGCAAGGTATGGAGTCCCCCGGCGTGGAACTTGCATTAGTTAGGTTAAAAATCTCGTCTGTGGAGGCTGGTGCTTAGTCCTGGTCCCAGCAGAACTCCCAGAACTCTTCAGTNTGGCTGAGCAATGCAGAACTCCCAGAACTCTTCAGTTTTTGAATGCAGAACCCCACTTTGTTTAATTTCCTGTGATACACTGATGACTACAAGACATCTCAGCTGAGAAGAAAGTTTCCTCTACAACCCCAGCCTTACATTTCTAGTGCAAAGGATCCTGTTCCAGTGCTATTTTGCTTTCTAGACTTGTTTGTAGAGTTAGATTTAACCAGGGTTTTATTTTCTTGTTTTTGCTTCTTAAATGCCCCCGAGTCTCAGTGAGGTTTGTTTCAGCAATCTCATGTGGACATGCCAGCCTTAATCTCACTCTTCCAGGCCCTTCTCATTGTCTGGGATGAAAGCCCAACACAGAGCCTCCCCGCTAATTGCCAGCTTTCTGTTTCCCAGTGACAGGTGTATTGTCTGGAGGAACAGACCCAATTGTGTCCCTGCGCAGTGGGACATCAGCTGCTGATATTACAGAGCCTTTCAGGGAGCTTGGGCACGGCTGGTTATTTAGCACCATCATTTATAACAAATCTGTGTAGCCTAGAAACTTACTAGAAAAAACAGGAGCTGCCTGTATTATTCATCTTTTTGGTGGTTTTTTTCTCGAGTTACTAACTACTCCTTAATCTCCCATCCTCCTACCAGCAAGACACGGCATTTGGTTCTGATCCTCTTTGAAACACTAAATCTTTCTGATATCTTTTTTCCATAGTTTTCTAATAAAGGGGTTTTGTTGGTTTAACCAGACATCCACTGTGCATCTGCTTGAACCTGGAATCATAGCTAGGAAAAACTCCTCAAACTGTCATTTCTGTGAGGTGTCGACATGCACAGGCAGGCCACAGCCATCATGGGGAGATGGTTCATATCCTCCTGAGGAACACCCTGAGGCAGGGATCTGGCTTTGGGACACAGTGGATGCAGCTGCTTTGCCGAGTAAAAAGAGGAGCTCTGATGCTCAGAGTGAGGAAAGGCAGCAGCAAGAGAGCTCCTGAGAGATGAGAGGAAAACATACTAAAACAATATTAGACCCAGATTGCATCTGTCTTTCCCATTTTTCACATTAAAGGATAAAGCTTTCCATACGTGGCTGTTGCACAACAGCAGAGCTCCAGCCACTGCGACAGCACCAGCGGCCAGAAACGCAACAGACCATTAAGCAGATGGCCCAAGTCTTCTCTGCAGGAACCTGGCAGTAGAGGAACCATCTCTTTACTGGGTTTAATCACGTCAGTCACAAGACAGGAGGGTCTACAAACAACTGGCATAAGCAGTTCCACATCAGTTTACAGGAACACAGATGTCGAGAAAGAGGAAGCACATTGTGTCCAGCTGAGCCCTGGGTGTCTCCACAGTTTCGGAGTTCAGTCAGCTCAAGTGTATATTCCCAGCCTGGATGGACTCCCTGCTCACATCCCTTTCACTGACATCCTGTCCCACGGAGGCAGACAGTCTGTTCTCACACCTACGCCTCTGCCAGAAGCCATTCCCATTCAGAAAATGGCTCTTTCAGAAACTCCTTGGAACTTCACATCTCACTACAGCATCTCCTTGCCTGCACAACTTGTCTGCTCCAGCTTCAACCTCTTCTTTCAGTTTTCAGAGTAATGAAGGCACCCTCTTGGACTCAAGTCAACACTCTATTCACTCTAATGAATTTAAGTATCTCAAATAAGTCTGCTTTTGGAAGTTTCGGTTACAATGAAGAAGATCCCAGCAAGCTCACCTTCTGTCCTGACCTGGGCAAGCACTTACTGGATTAGCCTTGGTTTAGCCACAGGTTGGTAAAGTTTGATTCTATCTAGTTCTGATCCTGTCAGAATTGTATTTAAATTCTTCTGACAGATTCTTGGCTTGCAGCTTGTTAACAGATCGTTGTTGAGGCGAGATGTTTGAAATTAGAGTGGTTTGGAACAGGAGAGACACATGGTGCATTTATTCTCCAGTTCAGCGATTATCTCCCTGCCTGGCTCCACTCCTAACATAAGTTCACCTTGGGACATTACAGGAGCTGCTGGCTAGTTTGGGAGTCAGGAGTACACACCAACCAGGAATATGTTGGAATATGCACCAGACACAGCCGTGATGAGGGGTCAGAAGCACCACCAGTGCTTCCAGTTCCTGGCCAGTTTGCATTGCCTCTGACCAGCTCTAATGAAAACCTGTCCTGTGCAGGGCTGGGTGGGTGGTGCAGGGCCCAGCCTCACCTGGTAGGTCTTGACTTTTTCTAACTCCTTTAATCTAGAGAGCAAAGAATTGCTTGGTGATTTCCTCTAGTAACCCTGAAACAGCACGTTTGCCTCTCGTACTGCAAGAGCAGGTGCAAGCTTTGTAGAGTAAAACTGTACTGCAGATTTTGTTAAACATTCCAAGTTACCCAATGTCTCTTCGAAAGGTCCAAGAATTTAAGATGTCATTTGGCACTCACTCTTTGAGAAAGCACCGAACACAAAACTGGGAAAGCAGGCAGGTGTCAGTGCAGACACCAAAATACATGGGAGTTTATACATTACACACACAGAGTGAAGACAGACCTCAGCTCCAGTGCCCACCTGCTGGGATAACACTAAACATTCCTCCTATCCCAAGTAAGTTTTAAAAAATGTGTCTGGAGTGCTATTTAACTTCCCTGTCAGATGTCTTGTAGGATGATAAACCTGGATTGCAGCTTTGTTAAGGCTAGAAACAGGCTTCAGGCCTGCTTTAAAAAAAATAAAGAGAAAAGTTTGCATTTTTCAGGCTTGAGCGCAGTTCATCGTAGTAAGTGAAGGTGAGCTCCGAGGTGTGCAGCCCTGGGTATTCCCAAATGTATCTTGGCCTGGAGCTGACCTTCCTCAGCCACTGCTGAACAGACCATCCAGTCTGTCAGGAGACCACGCAAGCACTTCTTTACAGATGGGACCAGAACCTTAAAAATTAACTGAACCCGACACTCTCTTCCCCAGTATTTATTCCTCTGCACACTTTTGGACTTCCCAAGCTTTTCAGAGCAGCACCATCCCCCAGCCCTGCACAGTGGGTGCCCAGTGACCGAGGGGATGCCCAGGGACACCTCCTATTACCCATGACTGCCATCAGGGTTTAGGGACATCTGCACCAAAGGGCTCCCCAGGACATCAACAGGCACCTGTGGGGGGCACCAACCCATAAGGAAAGTTTACAATATAACAGGTGTGCAAAAGCCCATGGCAGACGATCAGAGAAGATCTCATTCTTTAGACCGCCAGTTGTATCTACATTAATGGGACTGGAAATAGGAATCCCAGAAAGCTGAGGGAGAAAGAAGGATTTGTCTGACTCTCAGCCAGCCATTACCCAGCAATAGATGGAGCTAGTGGTGCACCAAGGTGGCTTTGAACCAGCGAGGAGATGTACCCGCACATCTGCAGAAGGGCCAGCCGTGTACCTGGGAGCATGGGGAAAGGCACTATATTTCTAGAAGGTAAAACAATAATTGTAGGACATCTGCTTAGTTGTCAAGGACCAAAAGGGAAATAAAGCTGTTGTCCCCTCTAGCTAAAACCTGCTGTTTCCTTTTCCCCAGACTCCCCACCACCAACTGCTCTACAGTTTATATGCCAATCCAATTTTGATGCCTGTAATTCACCCCAGAGACTGTTTATTTTAACTTTATCAAGTGAAGAGAAAAACAACTGTGTTAGAATGAAAAAAGAGCATCTGGTGGCAGAATATTCTGTCCCTCAGATAGATTCCCAGCTTTACTGGTGTACAAAAACTTGGGGTTTCAGTTACCCAGGGGCTGAAAGAAGGGGACAAGAGCGTGCAGAGAGCAGGTTCTCTGTGTCTTAAGGGATTAAGGATGGTCTTGCCTGGTCTGGTGGCTTTTTTCTGCAAGACTGGCACAATTAAGAAAGAGGCTGGGGTTTGGGTTTCTTCGCCATGGCTGTTTTTGTTCTCTCCCATTGGCAAGCATTTCTGAGCATTGGAGGAAAAAGGAGACATTGCCCACTGACCCCATTTTTGTTGTTCATCTGAAGAACACCCTGATGGAGAACAGTAATTTTTCTATAATTAGGAGGGACAGTGCTGACTTCTGGTTGGACACAGGGGATCCTGGGTTCATTTTCCTACAATAGCAAGGGTGTCAAGTAATTAATATTTAATTAGGAACAAATGACACTTTTTTTTTAACCAATAAGATTTTTTATTTCAGGCAATTATATACCTAAAAAGCAATTATATGTGTCTTAGACTTTGGAAAAGTCTCACTCTCTGCCTTGCTTTAACGCACATCCTTCTTTCTGCAGATGTGACCTGAAGTTCTGTTCTTTATGGATGCATAGCATTCCTTTATTGGGTCGGGACACTGGAGGAGAAGTTAAACTGGAGGTTGGATGTGGTTTATTGAGAAAACACGAAATTAATTTTAGTGTCCCCGATATACAGCAGAACTCCTGTAACTTTGAAAATGGGCATATATATATATATATATAT
>VZRO01007026.1:1052061-1073196 GCA_013397915.1 Daphoenositta chrysoptera
CCGCGGCGGAGGCTCCGCGCTGCCGAGTCACCCCCGGGGTGCCCGGCCCCGTCCCGGACCCCCGGCTGCCCCGGGAGGGGCCCTGCGGAGGCCGCGGCTGCGGAGTAATTCTCCATTCCTGCAGGATGGCATCGTCCTCGGAGCGGACACGAGAGCAACTGAGGGCATGGTTGTTGCTGACAAGAACTGTTCGAAAATACACTTCATTTCCCCTAATATCTAGTAAGTGTTACAGTTTTTTGTTGTGTAGTAAGTTGTTTATTGTGAACATTATTGTGTAATGGTGTTGGTACTGGGGTTTTTAGCCGTGTTCTTTACTAAGAGCAAATATTAAGCTCTGTTTCAAAATGATAATTTATTAGCAAGGCTTGGGGGTTCATGGTGTTCCGTTTATACTTGAGCAGGCTCTCTTGTTGTCATGCTCTCTGGTTTCATGCTCTATGGCTCTGTGGGAACTTAATTCCCTCAATTTTACAACGAGAAAATTTCTACTTATTGCATGAAGCGTAGAGGTTTCTGTCTCCTTTTCCTCACTTGCTCATCACGTTCCTCAGCTGCTGCGGGGCCGGGACAGCCGCAGACACGGAGATGACGACTCAGCTGATCTCCTCCAACCTGGAGCTCCACTCCCTGTCCACGGGACGGCTCCCACGCGTTGTCACGGCCAATCGGATGCTGAAACAGATGCTGTTCAGGTAACTGAGTGCGTTTCTTGTTTATTAACAGTGCTGGTAAAATCACTACGTCATGCCTAGGGAGCATCCTGTATCAGGCTGCTTAAACTTCATAACAAGACTTCAGGAAAAGTTTCATATTTGCTCTTTGCTTCATGGGCTTTTGAACTGAGATGGAAGAGAAATCGAGTCTGGTGTTTTAGGGGATTAGTTGTGCCGTGATGCAGTGATCACACAACAAAAATAGAAGGGTATTAGTTTAAGATACTGTTAATTACATCCATGAATACTGTTGTGTATCATTGTGGTGAGAAGGCTGGGCCAGTGTAATGTGCAAGCTTGTAAAACTGGGCGTTTCCTGTGATTTGTGATAGAATCATTGCCTCAGAAAGTCTGCTGGACACCGAAGTAAGCCATATTTTAGTACGTTTCTTAATTTATTGCCCCCAGCTGGTAAAAGCGGCCTGTTAAGTACGGAGCTGTTACCCAGGTGGTGGTGGGGCAGTTCTCAAATGCCTGCATTGTGTTAAACAGCCACAGCTGAGCCGTGGGCCCCAGACTCACAGACAAACTTTGCTCCCAGGTACCAAGGCTACATCGGAGCCTCCCTGGTGCTGGGGGGAGTGGATGTCACGGGGCCCCACCTGTACAGCATCCACCCCCACGGATCCACCGACAAGCTGCCCTACGTCACCATGGGTGAGTGCTGCTCCCTCGGGGCAGGGCGTGGGGAACGCTTGGTGCTTACAGTGGTTTTATTTAAATCCCATTGCTCGCTGGGAGCTGTGTGGGCCTCAGACTACAAAGATAAAAGTGTACTTGTATTCGTAGGGCAAGTGTGCTGTTCTGTTTCTTCACAAACACGGGCTGGGATAAAACTCAGCTGCCAGAAGACTGGTGTTGGGAGTGTTGCTCTGTGTGTGTTCCACACCTTAAAGCACAGGAATTGTGGGATTCCCAAAATCTTGCGTAAAGAAAAAAAAATTCCGCAGGAACTTGACCTGCAGATGGTCCTAACTCGTGGTTCATACAAATTTCACCTGGGGAACTTGAGTTTCATTTGGAAAACTCGGATAATTTTAAATGGAAGCTTCTTTTTGGTAGAGCCGTGGAAGTGTAATGGAAAGTCCAAATAAATTTGTCTGAAAACTTCTCTGAAAACGAAGTGTATCAGATTAGTAAATCAGTCAGCCTGTGCCTGGTGCAGCTTTTATGCTCTTTCTGTGTTGGGAGCACGCACATTTACAGATTCTCATTAATATTTTCTGTTTCTGGCTGGCACCTCTGGCTGAAAGGCGCGCTCAGGCTGTCGCTGGGGCTGTGGGAGCCGGGCGGGTGCCGGGGTACCGGGCCCTCATTAACGCTCGCAATTAGCACGGTGCCGGCGCGCGGCCGCTGGGTGGCGCCGGCGGCCCGGGCACGGCGCCCCGGGTCACGTGACGTCATTGTGCGGCCGAGGGGCGGGGCCCGAGCGGGGCTGAGGGAGCCGGGACCGGACCGGGCCCGAGCGGGGCTGAGGGAGCCGGGACCGGGGCCAGGGCTGAGGGAGCCGCTCCCCGGGACCGGACCGGGCCCGAGCGGGGCTGAGGGAGCCGGGACCGGGGCCAGGGCTGAGGGAGCCGCTCCCCGGTACCGGGCCCGAGCGGGGCCGAGGGAGCCGCTCCCCGGGCACCACACGCGCTCTCCATGCCGTCCATGCTGCCTTTCCTGCCGTGCTTTTAAAAGCTTTGAAACGCGGCCTGTCGGGAAATCCTGGCCGCTCGTCTTTCCCTCCCCAAAATAGCATAGTAGCAGACGAAGTTCAAACGAATGGGAAGTAGAATATCAGTGGATTCAGTTCCTTGTAGTTTAAACTTCGGTCTGCCGTGGGCAGTAGCAGGTGTGTGGCTGGTGCTCACATGTTCTTTTTGGCCATGATGACAGACAAAGCCCCTCTCAGCATCAGTGTCCTTCACCTGCCCACCCCTGGTGCACTGATACTTCCTCCAGTGACCAGGATGTGTTTTAGTAAAAAATTAGCTAATGCATATAGAGGAAAGATAGAATTGAGACAGCAGAGAAACTATCAAAAGTCAAATTGGAGATAGCAGTTGGAATTGTATTTCAGTCTTATTTAGACTAATCTGTTGTTGGGTTTTTTTTCCCAAATGTTCTAAAGGCAGTTAATTAAAGCAGGGTAGGTGGCTTTGGCCAGTCAGCTTCTGGAAATTCAGTATTAAATAGGAAAGGTGGTTGAGAAGTTGAGTTTTATTTTGGTGTGCTGGTGTCTGGATGGACAGAGTGGTGTCCTGCTTTTCAAGGGAGATTTAAAAGGTACACAGTGCTTACTCAGGAGTGAGAACATCACATTAAACTGTTTATGCTGACAAAGAACAAAATTGGATTTCAGCAAACGATGCAAGATTGTCTGATTGCTTGGCTTGTCTAGGAAAGCTTCTGGCCAAGACTTATAATGAAATGCATGCATAAAATTAAAGCACTTGAAGTGTGTAGTTGAGCTTTCGGAAGCCGGTGGAGTGTTCAGGAGTCTCTCGTGGCTGGAGCTGCTCCCCTGGTGCCAGTGGTGCTTCATATTCATAAATCAGCTCTTCATGCAGTGGCAGTGTCGTGCTGCAGAGCAAGAACTCCCACTGCTGGGAGCCAGCCCCCAGCCAGGAGCCACGCTGAAAAATGATCCCAGTCCGGAGGCTGCCGGGATCACGGAATTCTTACCTGGGATGAGCAGCAAATTGAATAACAATGAGCGCGTGTGAATAAATGCCCTGTCAGGGAGCCCTGGCAGTGATGGATTAGGAAGTGCTAAATGTTGCTCTCAAAGCTCTGCACATCCTCTGGCGTGGCTGCGAACAGGTCCTCGGGTGAGGAGATGGACTGTACTGAGCAGTGAGAACTTGTCCTGAGTGAAAGTTCTGCTGAAGAGATCCGGTGCATCTGCTTTAGGAAAGACACAGCGAAAATTATTGTGAGCTGCACTTTTATGCTATGTATCAATAATTATCTTTCACTTTAAATCAATGCTAAAGTGGTGCAACTACTCCAGTGAAGGCCAGATGGTATTTTTAAAGTGAATTTAATACAGTTGCATGCAGAAAATGTAACAACTTAGTTGCGAAAATTCAGGAAATGACCAATGTTACTTAAAGAAAAAACAAGCAATCAAACAAAGTCTTATCATCTCGTAACTTACGTGGTTCATGCTAATCAGGAGACTGAAAAGCATTTACCTCTGAGTAGAGCTTTACATCTCAGCTTCTGTAGTTCTGTAGAATTTGTTTGCAGTCAATATTTTTCGTGTGTAGATATTAGATTAATAGTTCCTGAATATTTGGTTCTAAAGTGTAGCCTAGTAAAAATATATGCAAAATAAATTCTTTGGAATTGGGATGGCATTTTAATGTTAAGTGTATGCATTCCTAGCATTTAGTGGGTTTTAAAGATCTGAAAGGGTTTTTCCTGAATGCTATATAATACAAATAAATGATGACCTTACCAATTATCCTTTGTTTTAATTATTCTTATTGCTCACACACAGAAGAGAGAAAAACTTCAAACATGTGGAAAAAATAAATCCAACAAAGAAAATTTCCTATTTCTACAGCGCTTAGTTTGAAATCCTACCTAGGATAAATACCTGGTTTGGTGTTACTTTGAGCTCAGGTAAAGACACTATTTAATGACACGTTATCCCACAGCTTTCCTGGAGGTTTTAATGGATCTGAGGTTGAACTGCTGCTGAATCTGAACTGGTAGTGACTTAAATCAATTATCATGTGTATGAGATGGGAAATCCATCCCCAGGTAATGGACGTTGTTTTGCTGTGTTTGGGTTTTATCTTTTTCCAGACATTATGTTTGGGAATTGTGAAGCTTGTTTCTGCATAAAGGCAAAGCATGCTTGTTAAAAATGAATTATTGGTGGGCACCAAGTGCACGGACAAGAGAGCAGCTGTTTCCCCACACACAAACAGGTTCTCCATAGACCCTTAATGTCCAAGTTTTCCGTGTTTTTGTGGGAGCTGCAGTAGGAGAGCCGTGCTTGCAGCGTTTGGGTGGGTTCCCGGTTTTGTTGCCCGCTCTCCCGTCACCGCGCGGCTCTCACCAGGCCGCTGCAGCAGCTGGAGCCTGGTGGGGTGGTTTGGGCCGTGCGAGGAGCTGGAAGAGGAGAGGGAGGCCGGTGCAGTGGCACAGGGAAGTTCTCAGCACAGGAGCAGCTGCCCATGGCTGCGTGTCCAGGGCAGTCCCAGCAGTGCCCCTGGGCTTTGCTCCCTCCTGTGCTCCAGGGACACGTCTGCACGGCAGGAGGGTTTTCCACAGCAGTTCCTGCTGCTGTTGTCAAACACGCCTTGTTTTGACGGAGACGCTCGGATGTGCGCATTGCCTGGTGTTTCTGACAACACGGGGCTTACAGCTGGGGCTGGGAACAGTGAAGAATTTTCATTGTGCCGTTTGAGATCAGGAATATCTGTTCTTCCATAGAATGCTTGTCTGTGCTGGGAGGCTTTTGCTAAGGCAAATTTTAAATGCAAGCTTTATAAAGCTTATGTTTAGGATTTGTAAGCACTAGAGAAAAAATGAAGTTAGTCTATTCAGCTTTTCCAGCTTCTTGTTCTGTTAGAACCTCCTTAGGATCTTGGTTTTCAGATGTAAATGTCTACAGGTAGGTTTAATTAAGTTAAGACTTTAAACAACTCTTTGAAAATTTACATTATAGGACTGTCTGGATTTATTTATTTAAGGTTGATAGTAGATTTGGCATTTATTTGTGTCTTGGTAACATTGTGAGATAAATAATTAAGTGTAATTCTTTATGTACAAAGGATTTCATGTACTGTAACATAAGATTCCCCTCTCCTTTTTCCTTTTTCTTTTTTTCTTCTTTAAGTTACTGATTTTGGGAGTAGGTTGTTTTGGGAACTTCTTTTTAAAAGAAGCTGGAGGAATTCAACCTGAGCCTCGTATGTAGTTATCAATAATTTTTATTTGTCAATAGAATTGTTAAGAAATTAAGATCACTTTTTCCCAATGAAATAGCTAATGTAGTAATTCCAGTCAGATATTACATTTTATACTTTCTTGCACATTTCCTACTCTTTGTACTCTGATTTTGTCAACCTTTCCCCAACAATAGGGTTTTCCAGCTTTGAGGCTTCCCACTCAGCTCATGGTAGGCCTTAATTTGGGTGTAGCAAGAATGTGGGCTTGGTTTGAGACCATAGCCCAGATTTTTTTTTTTCCCCTCATTAGAAATATTCCTATGTAATTCCAGAAGAATTATTATTTTACCATTCAGGTCCTTTATTTGTTTTGGCACATGCTTTATTTTGACCTTGTTTGAAGGGTCAGTAAAATTCCTTTTATTTGTGGTTTGTTCTGTGATATCAGCTGTTTGCATCAGCAGTTCAGTTTTGCTATTAGTTGCTTAAAAATCTTCTTTATTCTCAGTTCCAGGATTTAAAAAATGGAGTTGTGTATTGCTCCAAGGTGTAAATGAATAGTCATTGCCTGTAATACAAGTACACACTTAGAGTGTCCTACTGCTTTTAGATGTGATGTATTTGGTACTGTAAAGGTAATGATCCTCAACCACAGCAATATTCTGTAACAGGAATATCTGTCATATTCATCGGGATTACCATGTTCATTGATTTGTGTCTGTAAATCTGCTGTTTCAACCCTTTAAATTTGATCTATAATTGGACCTCCTTAAGTGGTTCAGCTAAGGTAGTCTGTATTTTCTCAACAGTGTCACTGTCAGCTTCTCCTTTTTCATTATACATTCAGCAGACTTGATAAAATCAGCAGGACACCTCATTTGAAACTGTTTAATCGCTGCCTTTTGCTTTCACTAAACCATTGAGGTGGTCAAGCGATATACACAAATCATTTTAAATAGGAAATACGGCTTTCTCTGTGACCCAGCTAAACAGATAGCACTATGCAAAACAAGTTAAAAAGTAATAAATGCCAAAAAATCTTCTAATTGGAGTAAAAAATTGCAGGTAACTTTATTCACTCCCCAAAAGTAGTGCTCTCTGAAATATGGGTAGGGCCACTGACAGACAAGAAAATCTTCCTGAAGGCTCACTCTTTCTGAACAAAGCAAAGTTTACAGTTTCAAATAGTACCATCCTGCTTTTTGTGTTAATTCATGAAAAGCACATTTATAACCCTGCAGTCACAGTGCTTTGGGCAGAGATGGCTCCTGTTCCATCACTGCACTTGTACCGCCACCCTTCTGGAGAGGGAATGTTAAACTCCTGGTTTTGTCTCTAGCATTTTGTTCAGCTGTTACTGTTCGGTGTAAAAATAATGTCACAAAGTAGGAGCACAATGAAGTGTTCACAACTGCAGGGGAAATGCCCTGGTGGCAGCAGCCCCCTGCCCTGTTCCCACTGCTGGGCTGCTCGTCCCCAGGGCTGGGACCATCTCCTCATTCCAGCACCCCTCTAACAGGGACAGGCACGCGAGTGGGGCGGGAGGGATGGAGGAATAGGGAGTGCAAACTGTGGCATTCCCTTAGCTCTCTGTTTCTAACCTCGTTTTTGTGCCTTATGTTCAAAATGGTAAAAAGGGAAGGGCTGTCAGGAAGGGCCTGTGCCGAGTCTGTGCACACAAGCTGTACCCCTAGGACTAAATTGGGTGCTGGCTTGGTGTAGACACTGTACAGTGCAGAGTAAGCTAAGTAGGCTTCAGTCTGGTTTGTGCTGCTGAGATTTACTGTATTTTTTTTTCTAAAAAAAGTGCCATACCTAAATCCACTGGCTAAAGGGGTGTCCTGACGTTGTCATCACAGGTTCTGGATCGCTCGCGGCCATGGCAGTGTTTGAAGATAAATACAAACCCGACATGGAGGTAAGTCTTGGGTTTTTAAACCTCAGTGTTTCTTCCCTCAGCAGTCCTCATGATCATAAGAATTTAGGAGATTTGAAACTCTAAAAAAGTTAAATCTGTTCCAGTTTTGCTGCACTTAAAACGTACTAATGTCAGCTTACTGCAAAGCTGTAGAAATTCATGGGTAAAATAAACAAATTTGCAAGAAGATGTATTTACATATGGGAAAATGTGTGATTTGAATGTAGGTTTACAGCTTACTGATTATAGTTGACTTCAGGAATTTACCAGCCCTTGCACAGTCAATATTTTTGTTTTTCTGTCAGTCTGTCCTTCTCTCTCAGTCTTAGAAAGAGAATGCAACAGAAAGTGTTCGGGTAGTACATAAAACAATTCTGATTGATTGGGTGTGTTTAGAACTAGTGCTTGCACTTCTGATATCTACTTAAAAGCTGATTATCAGAAGACTCATAAGGTTGTGTTTTACTGATGATACTGATAAAAAATGGAAAATGCTTGATTGTTGTTATAAAGAATCGTTCAGGAAAGCTAAAAGCTGGAGTGTCATGATAAGATCAGAGTAAGCTGTTCAGTTACAAATGAATGCAGTGCATTATTTTTGTATTTTCTGTAGTATTTCTTGCATTTGGTTACACATGCTGCTAATCTAAACTTGAGAATCCAGTTGTCTGCAGACTTTCTATTGATGACAATAACTCCAAAACAATTACAGGGTTTTCTGTAACTGTATTTCATAAAATGCCTCAGGAATGTCAAGTCCTCTTAAACCACATTAATCTCTTCCGACTCTCTGTGAATGCTTCTTCTCATTCCAATTGATTAATAATTCCACAGTAAAGAAAAAATGAGAATTGAACACAAGATTGAAAATTGAACTCATTAAAAATGACTTGTAATGCTAAGAGTTGCAGTCATTTCAGCCTAAAAGGCAGAAAAAACAAAGCTTGGAGCTCTTCAGTATCACTGAACAATATAGGAAAGGAAGAGGTTAGTTTACATCAGCAGAGGTCTTCAGATGTTCCTCATTTTTGTAATGCAGCTGCTGTGGGTCATTTCTTCCCCATCAAGTGCACTGTGGTTTTAGGTGATGGTCCCATAATTCCAGAGGTTCTCTATAAAGCTGGTAAATGAAGTTTAAAATGTGAGATGATCTGTTGTACCTTGGTGCATCTCCTGACAAATCATGATGTGCAATTCCAGCAGATTTAAAAAACACCAGTCAGCTGCCTACCTTGTTTTAAGAAGTTTGCCATTAGTAAATTGCTTAAGCATTATTAATAAGCAGTTTTCCAATTATCCCTGGTCCCTCTCCTGTCAGTACCTAAGTGAGAGTTGTAGGCGTGCAAAGTTGCGGACACGCAGTGGGATCAGGATTCCTGTGATGGGGATCTGAAGGCACTGGACTTCTGGCTTCTAGTATATTTACAATTGTTATCAGAAATACTGGGATATGTTTAATGGGCTCCCAAGTGTCTCTGGGAAGGATCCTCACACCAGATGGCTGATAGAGCCACGAGAGAGAGAGAGAGGAAGACTGTTCTTCCCTCTCCCCTCTGCTGCTGTAAGAATGAGAGAGTCTCCTTTTGCAGCCTCCTGTGTGACTGTGCACTTGGCGTGTGTGCCATTCCACTGAAAACACGGACTGAAATCCTTGGAATCAACAGCTACAGCACAATAGCCCTCTTTCCAAGATATGAATGGCAAAGAGCTCTGCTGTGGAACTAAAATTTTCATTTATTCCCAGCTAGCTTTCAAGCTTGTATTTTAAGTAATTTCTTGTGTAAGAGTAACCAAAAAAGGCACCAAAAACTGGTAAATCTCAAATTTTCCTATTTAGAAAGGTCATGCTCATTAAACTGTCTTCACACAGAACCATAAGTGGCAGCAGATAGTCACTTATAACAAGCATGTAGAAATGCAGCCTACCAATTTGTTGAAATAGATATTTAGATCTTTGAGACTTGCATGCACCTTAACCCTTCCTTTGGTTTCCCTGGATAATCTGTTATCTAATAACAGTTCAGGAATTGTATTAACCAAACCAGCAAAGTTTCAGGTGATAAAGCTCAGCTGTACTTTTAAACACTTCCTCATATTCTGTTATGGCTGTGAGTTTATACTAATTACCTTCTTAGTCAGATGTGGGTGTTGTTGGTTTTTTTTTTTTTGTAAATTAATAAAATAACAAATATTTCTATTGAAATTAATCCAAATTAACTCTGAAGTACGCAGTGTATATTTTACATAAAACTTGCTATGAAATGGCAATGAAGATAAACTTAAAATTACTGGAGATTAATGTAATAAAATACGTAGAAAATTATTATTTTTCTGTCAAGATCAATGCTCCTTTCTTTTGCACTAATTGTCAGAATAGCTTGCTAGGGCTACTGGAGGGTAGTGGTGTGCTTCAAGACCATCACATCACAGAAAAATGATTCAAAGGCAAACTGTCCTGCACCCTCTGGTATCAACTTGCAAATTAGCATCTGGAATGTAATTAAACAAGCTTAATGAAAGTAGCAGCTGAATACTACTGGAAAAGACAATCAGCTTTTTTGCCTCTGATATATATTCTGTACTATTGAAGCTGATCACCAAACACATCGTGTGAGCACAGTTAAAAAAAAATTAGCATTTATTTGAAGAATAGGAACTGTTTTTCATTCTGTTATGCTTTTGGCATGCACTGGTGTCCCAGGAGAGCCATGCCACAGCAGATAGTGCACAATATTTATAAATCCATGACAGGCAATAATAGCAACTTGAAAAATTCTTTTGCTAGAATTTCAAGTTGAGAGCTGCCAAAAGCTGAGAGGATCAAATCTGCAGTGGCAGCTGCTGTGCCCTACAGTTAGAATCGTAGACTTTGAAGATGCTCAACTGGAAAAAAAAAAAAAANACTGCAGGCTTAGCCAATTTTTGCAGGTTTCTAGAGCCCTGGCTCTCTGCCTTTTGAAGATGAGTTGCTGAAGCTTCTCCCAGTGCCTGAGGCATGCTAACACCAGCAGGATGTGTTTTTTTTCCATAGACTTAGTGTGTCTTCAGATTTAAGTAGCACATGCTTTATCAGTGCCAACTGTGATGGTCCTTTCCCTGGCTGCAGTGCTGGGAGATGATCTTTACCCAACCTCCTTCAGAGGAGCTGTGGAGATGGATGGTGACGTCCCCGAGTGCCACTTGTGCAGCCTGATTTATGGAGGCAGGGTTTGTTGGGAAGGAGTGCTGGCCTCTAGAGGAACCATTATAGATCGCTGAGGATGGGAACACTTTCAGCCCTGAAGGCCTGTAGATGCTTCAAAAATGTAATGCCAAGCACCTAACTACTGTGGAACAATATTAATCTGTCATGTGGGCAGCTATAGATCTACTTTAAAAAACGTAAGTGGAAGAACAGCACATCTAATGGAGTGTTTTGAGCTTAGATCTTTCATTGCAGCCAATTTTTCTTCCAATAGAGTCGCCACTGGTTTTTAAACCTTACAGTCATTTTGTAAATGCATTTGTGCCTTCTGGTGTTAAACAATAGCAAAGAAATACTCTGAGTCAGTGGATATGGAAAGCATTGTGAATGGGGAAAAAAATGTCTACAGTATTAAACGCTGGAATTCTTGGTTTTTCTATCCTGTGGAGGTTGAATTCCTCAGGAGATGGGGAGGGGGATATATTTTCTTCTGGTATTTGATTTCTGGTGTTTGAAAAGTAGGAGCATTTTGTCTGTAGAATTACTTGATGCACAGTGGGGCTATGTTGTAGACTTCTTGTTTAAGCAAGGAAAGGCTGCTTGTAACTTCATTTCTTTTCTGTATTTCATCAAAACAGCCAGGTTTAATAAAAAGAGGCTCCAAAAGGAAGAGAGTCAGAAGCCAGAGAAAACAGAGCTTTTGCAAGGAAAAGAAAGTAGATCTTGGAGTAATGAGTTCAGGAGCAGAATAGGTGGAAGAAAGGAGATAGGAGATAGTCTAGCCGATATTTAATAATTATTTCTAGGATAGATCACCAGAAATGTGTGAGATTATATTTACAATCATTTATTGTACCATTTCTTAAATGTGGTAGGAAATCGAGTGGTACTGAATAAAAACAAAACTATCCTGGAGGGTAAGAACAGATGAAAAAGAAGGGGCAGTTCTGAGTGTGTTCCAGGTGGAGCAGAGGCCCTCTCTGTCCTGCAGCAGCTGTGCTTTCCCAAAACCTGCAGCTTGCTGTCCCACCAGAGAGGGGGTGGTCCCCTGGGTGTGCTTTGGTGGCCTTGGCTCGCCTGTTTGGGTGGGACCTCCATGGGCTGGGAGCAATCTGACGAGCAGTTTGTGGGCAGGTTTTGGAGAAGTGGTTTTTGGGGTACTTCTGAGTAGCCCCCTCTCCCTGAGAGAAGCAGCTGAGGCACGGAGAGCGCTTTCCTCGGGATGCTCCATGTGCTCTGGGATCTTTGCTGTAGCCAAATGCAAAGTAGACTGAATGCAGCTTTCACTGTGCACCTCTTATTTCAGTAAAAAAATGCATCAGGCACACTACAAAATATTATGAAAACATGTCACTTTCTTCCATTTTTAAGCAGCTGACACATAGATCCTTCAAATGTTCCTGTGCTCACATTTCCTACTGTCCCTCAATATGGTGGAATTATTTTTGTTTATTAACTACTGACAATAATACTGAGCTATTTTTGGAATCTGTCACAAGTCTCTAATCTTCCGCAATAGTTGTCTCCCCAGTCCTGTCGCGCGCGTGTGACGGGGCTGGGGACGCTGACAGGCTGCAGATGAGCCCCGTGTTCATTAGCGATGGTGATCGGCGCTCGGGCTCAGGTGTGGGCGCGGCTGATCCCCCAGCTGACACCGCCGCCTTAATGACTCCGCGGGACGGCCACCGCTTGCTGGGAGGTTCGTGGGCTCCGCTCTGGCAGCAGACAATGGAGATCAAGCCAGACTATGGGAGTTAGGCTGGAGAGCCTGCCTGAGATACTTGAACCCCTGTTGGTGTCAAACACGGATTTAAGTAAATGGAGGGGGGGGGAAACTGAGTTGGTGAGCAAAAATCAGGACTTTGTGTTTCTGTGCCCTGTGTATCTTTGTATTTCATTATCCAGTGACAGGAACTGAGGCTGTTAGTGGCATATCTTCACTCCTTGCTGCCAGAGCTTGTGGCACTGCAGTTTTCAGCTTTCCTGACATAGCCATGTTTGTGTCTCCTGGAGACATGGATTTCCATGGGTAAATATCAGGTGTTAGTGCCTACAGTCAGCCAGAAAATAAAGGCTTATCATACCTGTTTCTTATTCTTAGGTTAGATCACAATTATCCTCTGGCAACCCGGTTTCTGCCTGACACGTTGGACAGTTTGTACTGTTTTCATCATCTTTCACAGAATTGTGCCCTGGATTGATTTCCTTTGTGGAAGTAGTGTTAAAGAGGAAATCTGGGCTGATTTGGGATATGCCAGTTAGGTCTGCTGTGGCATGGCTGGGGATGCAGGTGAGGTGTTTTGTGGTGTGCTTTCCGAATGGATGAAAGCCTGCTTTGTGTGCTGAAGTCGGTGGGACGCTGCCGGCAGCACCAGTCCGAGTTCCCAGAGATACCCAGTAGTGCTGCCTTCCAGTTTGCTGTTTGCAGACTGTATCAAGGGAAATCAATGTTACCTTCGAGTAAATTGGGCCTTGCTGCATGACAAAGAGCAACAATTTCTTCACCTTTATGAAAGTAACACTTAAACTTTGTCCATAATAATGTAGACAAGCTGGCCAGAAGCATGGCTCTGTGTTAAGAGATCATTTCACTGCACAGGGTAGGGGGAGGACAGGTAATTATTTTTGATGCATTTCTCAGGAGCAGGTGTTCCAGTTTAAATTGTTCCAGTTTGTATATCTCCCATAACTGCAGAACACAGGCAAAATGTACTGGAAAATATTTCACGTGGCACGGAGCCCGAGCGCTGCTCCCGCGGCGAGGGCCGGCAGGGCCGAGGGCAATTGCTGTGAGGGAGCGGGGAGGAGGAGGAGGAGGTGGGAGCCAGCCTGGGCTTTATGGAGCATTTTGGTGTATTAGGAAGGATATATTACCAGAGGGCCCAAGGCTTCTTTTCCAAATAAAATGCTGACCTTCATTCCCTTCCATCCTTTTGTCAGAGGTAAAGCAATAGTCAGGTAAGCAGAGTTTGCTTTATTTGAAGCCAGACGTGTTATTGCTTGATATTAATTTTTTTATATGCAGTAATATAAAGTAACTTTAACCTAGTCTTTTGCAGGGTTTGCATATCTGGGTGGCTAAGGGTCGGTGTGTTACTGCAGAGCAGCACAGTGGGGCCAGAGGAGGAGTTGCAGCCTGGCAGGATTTACAGCTCTGGTGCTGTTGAGCCAGTTCCCATTTTGAGAATCAGTTCCCTAAAAACCCATGAACTTCACCCATATGTAAGAAGTGATGGATTGAACAAGTTTCTGTAATCATTCTTAGTTCAGAGAATGGGAATAGTATTAAAAGAAGTCCCACAGTTGCAAGAAGACCTTGTAATTTAATTCTGTGCCATTGGAAATATGGATTGTACTAATCCCTGTGTAGGGAATGATATACAGCAACTAAAGTTATTGAATAGTAGTTCCGAATCATATAAGTTTCTTGTCTTGGCAGGTAATTTGGCATAAATTGTTAATGTAAATCCAGGTTAGTGGGGAAGACATTATTTTACTAAAAAAGATAAACTGCTGATTAATTCAGTATAGAACTCAATTACAAATTGAAAGTGTCTCTGCGGGACGCCAGTACCCTAAAGACAGCAGATGTTGAATTGATACTCCAGCATATTTCACCCTGGTATGAAATATTAACGTGGTTTATTATACTGGTGGTGTATGATATCAGAGAGGGGGTGGGGATGAGCCTGGGCTCACAGGCAGCTTCCTCAGAATGGGAAAAAACTGTTATCTCTGAGAATAATAATTAGGGACTACTGAGCAGTTAATTTGGAAAGTTCTTACCAGAAAATGGTTAGAAAAATAAACATTTACTGACACTTCAGTTGCAGTGAACCTGACATAAAATGCATAGATCTGAAAAAAAATTAAGAGACAAGTTGTGTCATTCCTTATTCTGAGGCAGCATTGGAAAAGGCACTTTTTAGGGGGAGACTTGTTAAACCTGAGTGGTTTAAATGACACATGCCAGCCCCTTTCCTGACAGCCAGACCAAATCCATTCTTGCTGCTAGAGCCTTCCAGCCTTCCCTTACAAGAAACCCGAAGTCCTTTGCTTGTCAGAGTTGTTCTCTTTGGACTTAGAGCAGACTTCAGCATCCCTTCAGTTACAGACTGATCTCCACCCCAGCCCCTCACTCCCCATATGCTGCTGATTCTCTTCCAGAGTCTAATTATGCTCCTGTAGGTGCTTATGTCCTTCAAGAGGTATTGCTTTCTAGCCCCAGATTCCCAACACTCCTTTATGGATTTATTTTTTTATTGTCATTGTCCTTCCTGAAGCTTCTGATTATTTTTTTCCTTCCCACACAAGTCTTGGGGATTCTAAGTAGGATCAACATTTTATGTGATAGTATTTCTACAAATCTCATTGTTGTAAAGGACTGTTATGATAAGTATTTGCATTTGTTTATTTATACAAAAATGCTTGCTTATGTTAATTTTTTACTGATTGTGCACTGCATTTCAAATATTTCTAAGAATTACTTTGGAGAACTGCACCGTGTTTTTCATGTCTAACAGTGTCCTGGTGACCTGCAGAAGGGATCAATTTTATTTTGGTAAGTTAGAAAAAAAATTAGTAATTTCTAAAGTTCTAAAATCTTGAAAAGACATCTCCTGTGTAACTTGGTTGTGAAGGTAGAAAATGTTGAGGAAGTAATGTTCACAAAGCCATTCCAGCTGCTCCCTTTGCTGCTGGAGAATAATGATAAAGTTGTTTACAGGTTATTACTGAAGTCAGTGTTAATGTAATGTAGAAGTGGTCTCATCTCCTGTAGGAAAGTCACTTTTTTCCTTCAGCAGCACTTGAAATTTGGAAATTGCTTAAGTGAGAAGAGAAAGTTGATCCAAGTCATATACAAGAATAATGTGTAAAAGTTGCTTCTCGGTGCTGTTTGGGACTCGTAGCAGAGCAGCTGTGAGAGGTAATCCATCAGCTCTGAGTGTCTGCAAACTGCAACTCTCCAGATAACAGGTTTAAAGTAAAGATTTAATACAGGCTCTATCTACTATGATGTTGCAGTGACAGTTTAAAACTCATTCTCTAAATCTCAGCAGACTTTATAGCCAGCAGTGGGCCCATATAAAGCTTAATGGCATTACAACACATAAATCATCTTTTAAAGACACTACCAGTAGCGCCAATATTAAATGCAGACAATTGTCTGTGTTATAAATAATTTATCAAACGCTGTTTCAGATTAGCCTTCCATGCTGAGTTATTTATTTTGGCCTTTACTGCCCTGTTCCTCAGGCAGCCCTGGGAGGCCGTGCTGCGGCTGTAATGAGGGGGCTGTGTCCCAGGGCACAGCTGTGCTGACCATTACCGCGCCCGACCCGCCTGCGCCGCTGCCAAGCGCTGCCCATTTGTCAGGCCGAGGTAAATGGAGCTGCACATTGGAGTCCAGGGACACATCGTGGGCCGTGTGATGGGGACAGACAGAGCGCTCCATAAAGCGCTGCTTGTCACCGCTGCCTCGCCCCGCAGTTCATCACTCGGCTGTAATCTCATTTAAGGAGCAGTGGGGCCCCAGAGGAGGATATTCCCAGTTAGCTTGGTCTTTGCAACCATAAAGCAGGAAGTGCTCCTTTTATATACTCTGAACTTTTAGGGTTTTTTAAGATTAATTATTACAGTGACTCATTGAGGGCCCTGTACTTGGGACTGTGTCAGCACTTTCCTGCTAACCCCCTATTTTGTGACTGTAAATAGCAGTCCTTGCTGAACTCTGTGTAGGATCTCTGTAAGCAATACTCTAGGTTTTTCTTGTGGCTATTCTGTTCAGCTTTCTACATTGTAAAAAGAGGAGCAGGAAGCAGCACTGAGGCAGGGTTTTCAAAAATGACAATTATTCCATGTTCACAGACTGAGCTGCACTGTTAGTGAAGGAGCTGAGGTTACAGGCTGGGTTCTCTGTGCAGTGGCTGCCTCAGTGCAGTTACAGCTCAGCTCTTCTGACTGCACTTTATTGGGTATTTTTTGAACTATTTTGATAACAGTAGGGTGATAGAGTACATTTTTAAAAGCAAATCTAATTTAAATTAAAGGAGTCTGTGAGGTTTACAGTGTTGACTTAAAAGGATGAAATTAAAAGGAGTGGAACAAACTCCACCAAACTGCTGTAATTTTCCTAAGCTGCTTTTCTTACACCTAACACTCATACAGCTTAAAATTATTCTGCTTTTGCTACCACTTAATCCTTAAAACAGATCTACACATACTTCTTTGGTTTATTTACTTTCACTATAGTACTAAAATAACTTTAGTCTGCAACAAATCAGACAGTCTTCTGTCAGTTGAGTGAGGAATTACTTGCTTATCAGGGTTTTATTGCCCAAAACACTGAAGGAAAGGTACAGAAATTATTTTTGCAGCAGGGCTTTATTGTTCTAGTCAGCTTGGTAGGAAGCGTAATTCAATTTATTTTTTTTTTATAAAGAGTAATAGTGGTTAAACTGGGAGTGAAGTAAGAATTGCTGCTGTTTCTGTAGTTCAGTGGAAGCTGTGCCCTGCTCTGTGGCTGTTGGCACAGGAGTGCTGTCACTCCCACTGTTCCAGAGGGGCACCAGGCAGTGCAGGCAGGCCCTGGGCGCAGGCGGGCGGGAGCTGAGCTAATTTTGGGCTGCTCTGGAGGCTCAGGGGGATCTGGAGCAGCTGCAGGCGGAGCTGCCGCGCCTGGCACTGCTGCGGGGTCCTGGCACGGACAGGCTGTGAAAATGAGGCACGCTGGAAAAAGCTGCATTTATCAAATTCAGAGTTGACCCCACCTCTTGTTCCTGGTGTTCGGGGGCAGAAGATTATTCCAAGGTGTGAAATAGCAACAAAGGAACGAGGGGCGAGCCTGGGAGCCTCGGCATTCTGGCAGGATCCGCTGGGTGAGCTGAGCAGCAACTGCTGCACACAACCTGGGGACAAAACGAGTCCACACCTCTGTGCCCATGGATGTGTTCCAGTCTTACTGTTTCTGTACTGGAACAGGCAGCTCTAGTCAGTGTTTCAAGTTATGCACCTTTGAGAGAAAGTAAGGGGTCTTATATTCTCTGGTTTGTACTTTCTAGGCTACTGAAAAGATTTGTGTGTGTGTGTATGTCCGTATTTATATATTTACAACACAATCTGTTTTCCCTGCAGTCTGACCCTTTGGCCAGGTGATGGGGCACAGGCTCAGTGGAGCCGAGGATGCAGGACATCCCCTGGCTGCCCTGGGCTCTCAGCAAGTCATGCGGTGCCGAGGGAAGGGTTGCAGGGCACCAGGCTCTGTCAGTGAATATTTGTCCTTTGCTCCAGGAGCTCCCCAGCCTGGGTTACAGCAGGAACCGAGGCCATGTCAGATGGTTCCTGATGGCCCTAGCTGAGCGTAGGTATATTTTCCATCAGCCTTTTTGGAATAGCCCCAGCCCTGCCCGGGAGCTGCAGAGGGAGCCAGTGCTGCTGGAATGACTGGGGTAGGCTGCCAGTCCCACCAGCGTTCGTATTCCCGATGCCTCCACAGCAACACCAGTCGTGTGTTACTGGGGAGGGGGAATTGTGATGCTTACAGAGCTGGTGTAATAGTTTAATTGGTATTTTGATTAATTTGAAATGTTTCTGTGTAAAAGATAATGCTGTTGCACTCTGGTTCCTTCTAACTAGTAACTGTGTCTCAGTTACATCCATTACTGTAGCAAAGGAGTTCCTTTTGTGTTTCGCTTACGTGGTAAAAACGTAACTAATTGCAGTATTTTGACTGCGGTAGGTGGTGATTGAAGGGTTTCGTTATCATTTATTGTTCCAAGCTCAGCCTCTGCAGGCACAGGGACGCACAGTCCTGGGAAATGGCAGCGCTGGGGCAGTGACAGCTTTTTAAACTTTGCAGGAGGAGGAGGCCAAGCAGCTGGTGCGAGACGCCATCGCCGCCGGCATCTACAACGACCTGGGCTCCGGCAGCAACATCGACATCTGTGTCATCAGCAAGAACAAGCTGGATTTCCTCCGCCCATACGACGTGGCCAACAAAAAGGGAGACAGGTGAGGCTCTTGTGGGGTCCCTGCTCTGCCTGGCAAGGCCTGTTTTCAGTAATAGCAAATTCTGACAGTGATCTCTAGTCTGTAGGCATTTCAACTAAGCAGCACAAATGAGCGGCTGGAGCAGCAGCTGAACAGAGGAGAATGTATGTTGGAAGAATTAGTCTAGAGTTGCAAAACATAAGAAAATTGGTTGTTCTTTGGTTTGTAGGACAAATGTCCCCCACCACTCTGAGAGCCCACTGATTTCAGTAAAAACCTTTCCAGTTACATGGCAGTGTTTTTCTAAACACTTTCCTCAAATTGCTGGTTTATCTGCAACTCTCTCAGTTACTGCATTCAGTTTAAATTTTGCAGTAAACAGAATTCCTTTACTTTAGGCTTTTATAGGAAGCTTCTAAAGCTGAGTTCTAAAATTTTAAATGCAAGTTTTCCTCTGTACCATGTTCCAGACTAATTTTGCCCATTTCTTTCCTAGGTTTGGTAGGTACAAGTGTGAAAAAGGAACAACTGCTGTTCTCACAGAGAATGTGGCACACCTGGAGCTCGAGGTGTTGGATGAGACCGTGCAAACCATGGACACATCCTGAGCCCCCTGGGTGCTCAGAGAGCAGCTGGTGCAGAATAAAGAGGGCCCTGCCCACTCTCGTCTGTGTGTCCCTGGTGCTGTTACTGCTGCTTCTCCCTTCCTCCTTTAGAGCAGGTGAGAGGTTCCCTCCAGGAACCACCCGGCACTGGGGGCAGAAAAGGAGCTGCTTTGTTACCTCAGTTCAAGAACAAAACAGCAGAAATAAAATTGTTCTGCAGAAGTCTATTTTGGTAAGTTTTAATTTAATAGAATGTAAGAAAACAGTGAGCATTGGTGGTTCTGAATTGCTGCCCTTGCCCCCCAAGAGGCCCTGCTCTCCTGCTGCCTCAGTGCAGGGTATCACTGGTCATTGGGGGGTGTTGATGTTACTGCTTCCCTGCGTGCTGTAGATACAGACAGCATACAGGGCAGATCCAGCATCATTTCAAGTCTGATTGTCTTGTAATTCACCTCCACTTGGACCTTTAATACTGGACTTTTTTGTTTTTTAAACAAAGGTGTTTATTTTGGAAATAATTTTTTTATTTATTTAAAAATGCACAATTGCAAAAAATTACCTTTTGAAATACATTTCTTTATAAGCACTAAGAAATTTTATGTAGCAAGAAAGTGACCAGACTTCTCCAGATACTCATTTTTGAGCTGAGCTTCCCTGGAAGCCATGGCTCCAAGGAAAGCTGCAGTGGAACCAGAGAGTTTCAGGCTGAACTCTGGGAAGTGCTAAAGAAGCTGATATAAATAACCAGGCTGGTTGGCATGGGAATGGTGGGAGCAATTTGGTGCCTCCATGACATTCTCCTGATTTGAATTTCCCACATCTCTCCTGTGAGCAGCAGCCTCAACTTTCTGCTGAGAAGCCTCAGTAAAATGGCACCTTGTATTAATGATACCAACCATATTCACAGCAATTAATGGCTTTTCTTGGTACCCTATAAAGTATTCCCAAATTTGACAGGAAGTAGCTGAAGATGGCACTGCAGTTTTCCTTAAAGTAGAGAAAAGTAGGTTAAAAAAATCCACTAAAAGCATATATATGCATGTAACCCTCTAACCCTAATCTTAGTTCAAAAAAATTAAGGATTGTAAGCTTTCCTTAAGAAAAAAACAGGCACAGGCTGCATTTGAAGTGTCACACACAAATCTATACATTGGCACGAGCCCCTGTCACACGTGGAAGCGGCACTGGAGCAGCACAGGCTGAGGGATTTCCTCTGGAGCACCGAGTGCAGCCCTGCTCCTCCTGACAGGCACATGGAATGGAGACACTGGAACGTGAATCCACGGCTGTTCTAAAGCAGTGAGTATTTCCATTGACAGTAATGAAACAAATCATTGATTCAATGAATGAATTTAGCTGGTTGACAATTTTCATGCAGTTAAAGACCATCGATGACTCCTTCAGATCAGGTTGAGATTTTATAAACATTCACATTCTGTAATGAGCTTTCACAGTTTGAGAGAAGGGGCTGATTCTATGCAGAATTCCATACACAAAGCTTTTCATTTATTTTTTAAAAATTTTCCAAGTGTTTAAAACACTGCTGAAGTTCCACTGATAGTACCCAACGTACTATTGAATGTGTAAAAGTCTCTGCACCAAAACTGAGTTGGCTTTGATAAACACGGATTTTAAACAAGAACCTGGAGGTGAAGAAGAACCATTCCAAAAGGGAAAAATGAGGGTAAGGAGCAATTCTCTGCAGGAGCAAGGCAGGTTGGGGTTTGCTTGGCATGTTTGTCTTCTTTTCCCCAGGCTCATGTTTAACTCATCTCTGACAGAGAAATGCATCAGCAAAATACTCTTTCAATTTAAAAAAAAAAAAAAAAAA
>VZRO01007026.1:1073211-1117890 GCA_013397915.1 Daphoenositta chrysoptera
AAAAAAAAAATCATGAAACAAAAGTGTTTCCCACCCCCAACCCTTCCCAGTTCCTAAGTCTGAAGAGGAGGAAATTAATAAAAACATAAATGGCTGCTTTAAAATATACCAAGTAAAAACTGAATTTCCTATTAACCATTTGCAGAAGAGGCAAAGTAGCAGTTATACAAATTACACAAAATCTATGGTAATTCTTACATTAGTATAAAGTGATTTCACTGAAGGAATTATTTCAGTATTTCACATTACAGTTAAGATAGAAGGTCTGGCAAAGGCCGAGCCCTCGGTAATAGCGGCTATCCTAGATTACACACGACAGTTTTAAGAAAGGACCCTTAAATGATCTACATCCATAACATTGGCCTTAAAAATAAAAATAAAAAGAATCACTTGCAATACCTCACAGAATCTTCACGTTAAAGCACGACCACCTGTAAGAGTCCTTGTCAAATAACCTGCAAATGATGGAGCCTCTGCTGCGAGTGCTCAACCTCCCACCTGTGTGACCTGGCACCAGTCGCTTTCAGCTGAGAAAAGGATTCAAGTAAGACTGAGCTGTGCTGGCTCGGCGGCGCTCATGTGCTCGAGGTCCACACGTGCATCTGTTTGGCTATTTGGTGCACGTAACCGATGTCAGGCCTTTGATCTGGGTCGGGGTAAATGCACATGCTCACCAGCTCCCGCAGCTGCAAGACAGCAGAACAGGCAAATGTGAGTGAGTCCGCTGCTGTCTTCCTGGAAGAGGCTGCAGGAATGTCTGCCCAAGCTCTGGAGGCCGTGCCAGGAGAGGGGAACCTCTTTTATGCAGATGTTGCTGGGCAGATTTGCAGGCAGGTGTCTGTCTCATGTCTGTGTGTCCCACCAGGAAGAACCTTTTCCACCAAATCTTCACTTGAGATTTAAATTTTTCCCCACCCCAGAATATTTTACATTGTGCAGGAGGACCCAGCCTGTGCACCCAGGGCTGGGGAGAGCATAGGACCAGAGAGAGGCACCAGTGGCACGAGCAGGACACAGATGAAGGAAGGACACCCAAAATCACTTCCAAGATGTGACTGAGGTGGGAGGTGAGGAAGGACCTGCCAGTGAAAAGGGAACTGAGGAAAGGGGGAGCCTGAGCTGAGCTCCCCAGCACTAAACCTGCTCAAGCCTTTCAGTGTAGCAAGTCTGACCAGCACTTGTGTATCTTAAGCTACTGAACACAGCTATGAGACCCTGGTGCTTCCTGAAAACCTTTATGAGGAAGAGAAACTGGTCATTGATTATGTTTAATAAATAAAATGCAGAAGGGCTGGAGTCTCCCCACCTCCCAGCCCTCTTTATTGTGCACATGAAAGATTGTAGCTTTTAATTATACAGACACTGAAAGCTGCTCGTACCCCTGAGGCACCAGGAGAAACAGCCTTGAGCCTCTGATCTTCTCACATCCTCCCAGTAGCCACAGTGCCAATTATTTTAACGGTAATTAAAAGCATGGCCATAGAGGTATCAAGCACACAGCTTCAGCTGCATTAACGAACGTACCCGAGGTTTCCAGCTCTGGATGGAGTGAGGCCCAGTCCTTGCCCCCAACCCAGACCTGGCCTGGCCCTGCCCCATTCTCTGGTGACTCTGACCAGCTCAGGGCAGGGACCTTGCTGCCTTCATAACCCTGAGACCCCAAAGAATGAGCACGTATCTCAGTCCTGACCACAGAATTCCCACAAACAACTGAAAATGCTTCTAGAGCTCTGCCCAGGGCCTGTGCTATCAGTACCATTTGTCCAAACAGTAGCTGTGCTCCCCTGTGAATGCAGCACTGGAACAGCCCGGGCAGTTCTGTCCTCACAGGCATTCACCAGCACCTACAGGAACCAGTGGATCAGTGGAGCCTGGATCAGCACCAGCAGCCAGCACCTCCAGTTACCAGCAAATTTGTTCCCAACATAGAAAACCAATCCTGGCTGGATCTCAGCTCCTCCTCCCAGCAGCATGCAGTTGCTCACGGGAGGGTCTGGACTGGTGAGGCACAAAAGGCCACAGAGAAGAGGAACATCCCTGAAAGGAAACTAAAGCAGGGGCTCTGCCCCAAACACTGCCTTGTTCCTCTTTCTTGTTCCAAGGAAGTACCACAGTGGATGCTGTTCGTGGTGGAGCCCTGTTCTAATTCCCTGTTTGTGCTGTTTCAGTGAGCACCAGCAGCAGCTGAGGAGCTGCAGCCACAGGCACAGCCCCTGCCAGCCTCCCGTTAATAGTGCATGAACCATCTGGAGTTCTCTGGGACCCGGCGCCTTTGAGCTCTAAACCATCCTTCTCACCCCGACCGTATCACTGCACTACACACACTCTTCAGCACTGCCAGAGGGGAGCAAACAGACAGTAATTGTAAAGACAGGAAACACATCTGTCAGCTTACACTAATTCCTGCTGCCAACAGGCATATCCTGAAATGCAAGCTGCAGCAGCACGGCAAAGGGACGCGCAGAGCCCGGTGCTGCTACGGAGCTTGGAGCGAAAAAGTTTTAAAATTCACTTTTACAGACTAGTTCTCAAAGCATCGTTTTTCACGAGTTACTTGGCAAGGAAAAACAAAGCAAAAAGTAAAGTGTGGCGCAGAGTCCCTCCCAGGGCGGAGGCCAGACCGGCTGCACTTGGTATTTCCCGGCATCCTGCCTCCTCCTCAGGATGCTGAGGTAGAGTGAAACAAAAGAAAAACCCCACGGGATATAGTGAACATTTAAAATTCCATTACCCATTTCCTTTCAAATAGAAGGCAAATGTAAGAAATGAGGAGGTTAAGGAAAACCAGCTGCTTTGTCTAAGTGAGGGAGAAAAAAGTCCAGCTCATCTCAAGAGGCCCTGAGGAAACCCAACACATGTCTGCAGCAGAGGGGTTTATGCACTGGTTCAGATTCTGCTCCCCATCCCTCATGTTCAGACACACAAACCCAGACTCAAAAAGCCCCCGTGCAGCTGCTGAAGAGGTGCTTATTGCACTAAACTAAATGGCTTTTCTTCTCTTTTTCTTAAAATTAATCATTCCCCACTTTGTCACACACTGAAGACTTCATAAACAAACATATCAGTGCTCTTTTATGAAATGTTTTATGGGAAAGGAAGCAAGGAGAGGGCTTTCCCACGGCTCACTGCTGGTTTCTGCCAGCATCACAGACTTTCAGTTTCACAACATTCCCCACGTTAAGAAAACTTTTTTGTTTTGATTTAGCTTGTCAATATTCAGACACCACAAAAGTCATTTCCTCAGCCATGTATCCAGGACCCCCTGGCCATCCCCTGTTCTTCCCTGGATGTGAGGGGTTCTCGTCTTGTATTCCCTTTCTTTGTGCCAGCAGGACCTTCACTGCACCTCCCCATTCCCCTGCAACCACACTCCCAATTTACCTTTTCAGAATAATGTTCAGCTGGAAGAGGTGGGTAGTCACATTGCTCTATTTTTTGGCAAAGAGAAAACAGGTTCATTTTATCTCCATAGAAGGGACTTTGCAGAGCTGCCATCTGGAGAGAAAAAACCAAAATGTTTCAGAAATACAAAGGATTTGAGAGGCCTCGGTGCTGCCAGTTTGCAAGAGCCAATTTTGTTCCCTGCCAGTGAGCAGAGCAAGGGATGCTGCTGCTCCCAGCCTGCCCCAGCCCAGGCTGCTCCGAGACCCCAACAGCTCTGCAGCCCCTGTAGGGCTGGTGCCAGGCTCTGCCAGGCTTCCCAAGAAAAAAAGCCCAAGGAACAGGATGCTCAGACCACCAACCCATCAGTAAGAACTCAACTGGCTCTATGAGAACTCTGAAACCCTCTCAGATACAATCATCTCTCTCTATCTTTGGACATTTAGCTACTTAGAATATGAAGGATCTTATAAGCATGAGCAATGCACTTTATCTTTTAAAAAAACCCAAAACAACCTCAATACAAATGCATCTCCTGCCAGAAATCTGCTATTTAGAAGAGTATCCCAGGCAGATTTGAGAACAAAACTACTGAAAATGTTCCTCATCAATGTGGTCTTTTTCCTCTTTCAGTTTCATCCCGAGGCCAGCTGAAGTTGATGCCTCTCACTCTGCTTTAAGGGGGTTATTTGATGATTAATGGTCTGTTGCTCGTTACCTGTGCGGTGAAAGTGTCTGGAGAACTCTGGCTCATTCTGACACACAGTGAGCTCCCAGCAGAATTCAGGAGAGCCAATACCAAATCCTCCAATCTGTTACCCCACAGTGAGGAGCCAAGATTGATGGATTATTAGTGATTTGATGACAGAGAAGCTGTTTTGATGAGGGCAGGGGTTGAAATGCTGGGTTTGGGCTGGATTCCCAGAGGTACTGCAGGAAGGGGCTGCAGCCAGGGGGTCTCACCAAAACCTCACCACCACTACCACACATCCAAGCGCTGAGCATGCAGGACACACCAAGATAAACATACCCATCTTATAAAGAACCTGAAGCTATTACGTTCCTTCCTCACTCCTCACCACTGCTATCAGTAGTGACACTAAGTTACTCTGCACAAACCCACAGACCTGAGAGTGAAGAGTCTCCTGACAGGATCCCAAAGAGCCCCAGCACAGGGTGAGAGCGTTTGGAAGGTTTTGAAGGCAAAAGGTGAAGTATCACTGTTACTTCATTACTGTCATGACAGTAGCAGCCGAATCAGTGAGAGAAAAATTACAGAGTCCCATTAGAGACTCTATTCCCCAGTTAGGATTGACAGCAAACTACTCTCAATCAGTTTAAACAAACTGGAGAGCCCAGCACGGACTGTTCCAGGGAGAGCACTAATGGGGGCATTAGGGAAAGCACAGAAAGCAAGCAAGGGTTAAACAGGGTCTCCAAGATCTCAATACACACATCAATAATGCCAGTGAGGTTGAGAGGGATTTTCCAATTCCCATTAACTTTTCATTCCTGGTTTAGTTAAGTGCTCATGTGCAAAAGGGGAGGAATGAAAAGGAAACACTCTGGGGTTTGGGAAAGTAAATGCAGGGAATTAAAGTGGAAAGAGAGAGCACCCAGTTGTGTCTACAGCAGTCAGGGCTGAGGGGCCATGACCACAGGCACTCCAAGTATCTCACTAACCACAGTTTGTGATGCTACGTTGGGGTTTGCTCCTGACATTTTGATTAGAGCAATTACCCCAGGCCAGCCAGATCTCCATGGAAAACGCCCACCACGCAGCATGACTGGTTCAACATCCAGAGACGGGAATCCCTGTTAGTGTTTAAATTGATCATCTTGCCAGAACTGCTGAAGTCATTGCTTGTAGCTACATTCTGGGAATTAACAACTTATTTTTATCCCCTCCAAGTTATCTTGCTGACAGATATCTACAGGAAGTGAGGGATGAAGACAGTTACTACTATATTGATAAGATCTAATAAAAATCACTGTATGATTATCAATGTCAAAGTTAAGTGGTGCTATGTGGCATCATGTCCCAAAGCCCTCAATGTTCCCTAAGTGGATTCCAGTGGACACACGTGTCTCTGAAGGCAATTTGTACATTAAATCTCTCTGCAGCTTATCTACACAATCTATCTGGAGAAATATCAGAAGTGACTCATACCCAAACAAGCATCCCTTCCTTACTTCTAAGCCAAATGGAAAAACACTCTCCTTACAAAACATTAGAGCAGATAAAACAGTTCCTTCAAAGACACACAGACCTGATGCTTAATTTTCCAAATTCTAGGAAGTTTAAGAAGTCAGGTAGCTGTTTAACTACTGAACATAAAATGGGTACCTGTCCACTCCTCCCTGGAATCTGCAATACCTCACAGCTCCTGTTCCCTAAGTTAAGGCTTACCTACGAAGGAAGGAAATTTTAAAAACGCTTCACATGCCAAATCTTTCAGATGTTACTGTAGTACTGCTACTCCTACCAGAGAATTATGTTTAGTGTGCAATTAATTCAGCTTCTTGAAATACAAGGAGTACCAAGACTCCTGTGCCATAAGGGGACCATATTGCCTGCAACAAAAACATATCTTAGCACAACGCTAAATATTTCTCTCTGCATAAATCTGGAATCCCATCTCTGGGAGCTCAGCCTGGAGTGACTCAGAGCATCCCAGCACTGCAGCAGCACCCGAGGACTGGAGTCCAACTGGGGCCACTCTGGCTGCTCCCAACAGACCTGGCCAGGCCAACACCCCAGGCCAGGGCCACAGGCCTCGACTCAGAGCCTTACAGATGTTATGGGAAAATTGACTTTTATCCTGTCATGTCCTACAATGTTTGTTTAATCAAACAACTGAAGTCCATGCTCAGCTATAGTAGTTTTCACATCTGATGTGCTCACAGAACGAATTATGTTTCTGTTTATTCTCTAATTCCATGTGATTACCAGAAGTTGTATTGAGAAGCAAAATGTCACCAGTTCCCATAATTTGTTAACCACAGAGGATGTGAGCAATATTCTTGACTAAATATCCCAGGGATTTTTAATTCTCTGGGCTGGGATAAAAGCTTTCTAAATGTTGGAATGCACTGTCACTTGAACTGGAAGAAGCATCCATCTAAAAAAAGATTTAGATTAGATTATAAAGGAGTACAAGACTGTTTGATACCCTTTGATCCCTGCTAGAAATGAAATCACAAAACCAAAAGCAGAGTTACAAAATCACAGCACTTATTTTCAAAATACATGTAATAGCTTTTAAGAACCAGTTGCACACTGGGCAGTTCATCCAAATGTGTCTGCTCTGGGTCTGTGCCTCAAGATGTAAGACAATGTACAATTAGAAAATCTTCCAGCCACAATCTAGTAGTTAGAGACACTGATTTCACATTACATAAAACCTGTTTTTCTTTATTGGAAGTTCCCAAATTAAAATACCACAATTGGTCAGAATTCCATCTAAGAAACCAGTAACCTGCATTCAAATGAATTTGCTATTTTCAAAACAAATGCAGTCAGGAAAAACTCTGACTATGCTGCCCTAACAGAGCTCTGCTCCCAGCAGGAAGGAGGGATGCAGTGAGCTGGCTTCCCATAGCTTCATCCTCCACATCTGCTGTGAGCTAAATTAACTTTGTGCAAGTGCTGGATGGCACAACCCCTTCGTTCATGCTCAAAGCACACGACGAACACAAAACAAGTCAGCTTTTTCCAAGGATTATCAACAAGTTAACTACAGGCAGCCTGACCTACTCATACCCTGTCCCAAACTGTGTGGTTATGGAAAACCCAGGGGAAAAAAGTGAGAAGATACTTGCCTCATACAATAAACAGCCCAAAGACCAGATATCAGACTTAAAGTTATAGCCGTTCTCATGTATTCGCTCTGGGGACATATAGTAAGGAGTTCCCACTGCAAAAACAAACAAACCAGGGGTTATTGTCTCACAAGTGACTGGGCAACTGTGTCATACAGAGAGAGACTTCATTAAAGGTTCAGGTGTAGCACAAAGAGCCGATTAGACCCAAATATATCATCACATACAGAGCAGAGAATGGTGAACACTATTGAAAATATCTTCTGCATTTCTGACATTTGAGAAATGTTGTTTCCCTTCCAGGCTCCCAAGAACCTTCAGTGTCTTGGATGGACAGAGCCCCTGGAAGGGATCATCCCCTTGGTTCACCAGACTGCTCTGGGTGTCGTGACCGTGACACCAGAGCAGGACATCACTGAGTGTTCACCTGACAGGACACAAAGTGTCACAGAGTGACCCAGGTCCCACGGGGAACCTCTGACAGGTCACCAGGCTCTGCAGGGGACACACTAAATCCAGCACCAGCCAGGACTGCAAAACTTGTCTGAAAAAACCAAGATAATCATTCCAAACTTTAAAACCCTGCTCCAACTTGCAGTTATGTAAGAAGCTGGGGGATTTCTATGTGCTTCCACAAGTCCGTATTTTATCAAAAGAAATTTACTCAGTATTTTGGACAGAACTTACAGGAAATTATTAATAAATTCCATTTCTCAAAAAGGTTCTTTTTAAAATCCTAAATAAGTTTCAGTTGTGGTACTGAAAATACAAGACATACTGGCAGTCTCAACTACATCAAATAATCCTCAGATACATCATTTATTAAAACATCCAAGGACTGTATATGTTCTTTTCTCCTGCTTCCCCTGCTTGTCCATCCCCTGTCAATTTTTTTTTTCTTTTGGCATTCTAGTGTATCCTTCTCCTAATTAAAGACCTTTCTTCACAAGATGGCAAATGTTTAATTTGCCTGTAACATTCCGTTTACAATTTCTCCATTTGAAATGCTGCCTGAAGACAGCTGCAGGACTAATAAGCAGCTGAAGGATGGTGCTGGAGGTGGAAGAACAGGCACCACCTTCCCCAGCGTTCCTACAGAGGGATCTGCACACTGTGGGAAACAAATGAGTTCTGGGGCACAAAGCAACAGCCTCGAGAGGCAAAACCCAGGCCCTGGCACCTGCACAGGTGACCCAGCACAGAGAAGGCAATTTATTTGGACCCCCAAGATGTTCAGCAATCAGCTGCCCTGTGTGATGAACTCAGCTCATGCTTTCAGGTCATTCGCTTTAGCAATTACTTCCCTTTCAATGTGAAGAGTATCATAATGAGAAGTTACATTTTTGCAAAGTCTATACAAATGACAACACAGGAAAAGTAACACATGGAGATGACTTTGTTTCCCTGCTCAGGAGGAGCAGGTCAGACTGGCACAGTCCCAGACCTGGCTGGGTTTAATTGCCGGTGAAAGGCCCCTGTGTATGGGGGAGACCAGAGTCCTGCTAGTAGTTAATAATTTTTACTAGACTACGCAGAGTAACTTCCCAGGATACCAGAAGCAGACAGGACTCATTCAGAGGCTTTCCATGGCTCTGTCCCACGTGCATGCAACATCCACATGATGGACAGTAGAGCTCTCCAAGTAACTTCCACACATCTGCCAGGTTTCTGTACAAGAACTGACTTGGCTGGGACAGCACTGATTCATCCTCCTGCTTAATAATATGCAGCTGCAGAAGAAACGGTGATTCATTCCGGGAAGTTGTGGAAGGCACTTCTGGAAGTCCCCACTGAGCAGCAGCGTAAGACACCTCCCTACCTGCAGCTCCTGCTGACTGCTGCTCTGCCAGCCGTGCCAGGAGCCCCAGCACAGAGCTGGCAGCAGGAGCACCAGCACCAGCCCCACGCCCGCCCTGGGGTCCCCGAGCTCGGCGGTGCCAGGGCCCTGCAGCCGCGGCCGTTCTGGCTCTCGGTTATTCCAGGTCACTGCGTGGGCACCTCGAGCAAATCCCCAGTGTGGGCTGCAGAGCCAGGCCCGGCTGCCCTGGGAGCAGCTCTGAACCACTGTCGGTTCAGATCAGGCCTCCCCCGGCCGCCGTGCCAGCGGTGACAGGGCGGCGGCAGGGCTGTGACAGGGCTGTGACAGGGCTCGTGGCACGGCTCAGCGCGTCACCGGCCCCGCTCCGGGGCCAGGGGCTGCTCCAGCCCGTTAATGGCTCTGGGAGCACTCCACGCCTGAGCTCATTTTGTGGGTCCACCTTGCACATTTACCTATCATTACTGTAGCCTTGTCAGCAAATGTACAAACAAGCAGGTCTCTGCGTTTCAAAACTGATGCATTAATTTTTAAATAACTGTCATGATAAAAGACTGACAAGGCCAATTCTCTTTATGGCCTGTCCAACATTACGTGGGAATCTCCTGTAATGAGCATCTTCTAGAAAACTGCACAAGGCTTCCAGTGCAATCACTCGGGGCTCGCCATTGCATCCCATTAGTCAATTTGACAAGAACAGTCTAATCGGAGGCTATTAATCAGAAACTTTCCTCAGCATTTGCCCTGCTGAAAATACAAAATATTGCTCAGATTCAACGTTACTCACCAGGTGGTGGAGTAATGCATTTGAAGTTATAAAGGTCACAAAACCATAGGGAAGATTATGGTTAAGGAAGGAGCTTTCCTGCTCTGTTCCTGCAAGTTGGAACCCTTCACTTGAACATCAGCCACTTCAGTGATGCCAGAGCATTCCTGCTCTCCCAGCACTGCCCTTGGGCAGCTACAATGGCCCTGGGATAGCTGCAACATCCAAGGTAGGGAAATGCTAATTATTCCCAGTTAAGATTAGGAGCAGAGTCTCATTTCACCAGGAAAACACAAAGGCAAAGGTGGCAAAGTTATTCCAGAAATTAAATTCAAATTCCATTCCTCTGACTTGCTCAGCCATGAGCAATGGTTCCTGTGAAACTCATCCCTTGCTGCTTCTGGGCACAACCAGGAGAAATCTGATTCATACTTTTAGGAGTCTGTCTCAGTCTCATTCGCTGCGTTTGATGTAACCCAGACAAGCCTTGCACAGCAGAGGCTCTCCCACCTCTACAGACTGTGTTAGACTGAAATCAGTGCAGAATATTTCCAGATATTTTTACAGGCTGTGTACATTGAGGCTTTTTGAATGCCTCCACAAAAAAACAAAAAAATGCCCAGTTTTTCAAATAGTAATAAAGTTTTTTCCAGAACTATTAACTTAGCTTTAACATGAGCAACACTAGTGCATCTTCCATGAACACACATGTAGCTGACAAAAATACCTGAGTATATTTTAGTGCTACCTGGTGGTGCAAACACAGCAGGGAAGCAATTCTGCTGGAAAATGAGAGTCTGGATCTGTCACCTGGCTCACCCTCTCCATCCACACTTGTAGGTTACCAACAAAAATGCACAGCATTATTTAAAAGGAGTTGAGGTCTCAAGTATCCTTTTCTAAACTTTTGCATTCTTTGGGGTGTATTTCCAACAAGGCAGCTCAGGTCTTTTCCCAGAAGAATTTGGGGACTAGCTGAGGTAAAACTGTGGTCAAACACACTCAGATAGACTTTAAATTCCTTCAGATCTCAGTGTGAGGCACCCCCACAAATTTTCACAGAGGAAACAAAACCAAAAAAGCAGATGGAATCTACTTACTCTTAGAGAAAAACAATAAATTTTTTGTGCATAATATTGCAGCTGTTGTTACAAGACCTGTTCCCCTAAGCTCTCTATTTTTCATTATTATTATTGAATCACACAACCCAAACTCATAGTTCAGTGGTTGGGTTGGGTTTTTTGGTTGGCTGGTTGGGTTTTTCACATGTAAATAGTACAATGTACCTGCAGGAACTCTGCATCTCTCATTTCTTCCACAAATACTGTACTAGAGGTAAACCAAAAGGCCAGAACTCCAAACACACAAAATATTGGCTGGTGACATTTTCAGTGGATTTCTTGTGTCCATTTTTTCTTACCAAGTCCTGATTACCAGCCCCTCCAAGCCCTGGGGTATTGTTTCAGATGGCAAACTGGCTTGGCAAGCAAAAGAAAGAAAAAAAGGCAGACAAATGGTCCATTTCTTGAAGAGCTCTTCAGTTCCTCGCTGTTCACCCTCACATCCAAGCAGGAACCAGAAGGAAAGTGTAACACCCCGTGTATTCCAGTCCAGGGCTATTGGCGTGTTCTAAACTGGGAAGATTTGACTTACGTGAATCTCCCGAAAGGAAAATCTGCTCCAAGGATATTCTTGTCCAAGAATAAACAATAAATCATCTGCTCCAAAACAAGACTGTTCTGTGTAAAATTGGTTTCTTTTGGGGTTTGGTTGGTTGTTTTTCTTACTCCTCTTGTTTCTTCAAAATGTAAAGCCAGTCAAAAGCTCTGGATAATGCCAAGTTTATTTGGCTAAAAATGGACATTATACCAGTTGTCAAAAAAGTTATCCGTTGTAATATTAATGGAAATCCTCTGTATTTATTACAGCTCCTATTAAAACAAGATCTACCAGCTTAATGTTAAGTTTGCCGAGGTGTGAAATTAGGGAAGGATGGTGAACCACCATATTGTAACAAGTAGTAAAATTCACCTTAGCTATGCCCAGTACCTTTAAAACATGAATTTGCTGGTAAGGCTCGTAGGGGAAGAGCTCTTCCCTACGGAAAAGTATCTCCTGTCTTCTCTCCAGGGACAAGGGGCAGCGGCAGTTGAGGTGGTGCCCTGTGAACTCCTGTAGCCCCAGCTGGTTCCTGCTGCCTCTCCCAGCACCACAGGAGGCTGGAGGTGGCCATGCTGCCCTCTGGCAGGTGTGCCCGTGGAGGCTTTCCAGGGGCCAGGGCTTTCCCTGCCCCAGGGTCTCGGGCTGCCCCGGCACCGCTCCTGGCTCCCGCCGGCGCTCGGAGTACGGCGCTCGCCGGCATCTCACGAGCTGTGTACAGGCAAATCTTTCATTTTTCTTTCATTACCCCGGCATGTACTGTCACTTAATTTTTATGTATGCAATCCTTCCTGACAAATATGATCTGCTGCCTGGTAATTCATCTGACGTTCATTCTGTTCCTTGCTCTAATTACGGCTCCGTTCCCGCCGCGGCGGCGGGCGCTGCCGAGCCCCTGCTACACCTGTCAGCCGGGTCGGGACTGCCTGATGCCCTTTCATGCCAGTCTGCTGCGAGCAAATACAACCAAAGGGAGAAATGAGATGAATATATTTGCATAAGCCGCACATTCAATTCATGGGTCAGCAGCCAGAGAAATGATGGTTCAGGGTGGTTGCCGGGGCAACGCAGCACCAGGAAGCGCCCGGCCCGGCCCGCGCCGCTGCCCCGCGCTGGTGCGGGTGTTGGTCCCTCACGGCTCCCTCAACAAATGTCTTCATTAAACCAAACCCGACATCAGCCCATTTCCTCCTGCTGCAAAACCTCCATCTCTGGCAAATTATCGAAAAAACTGAAAGAAGCTTCACGTCTGCGTATTTTTTGATTGTTAAAATATTCTTTTTCGCGTGGGTCCAAGAGCCGCTGGAATGCTGACGTGTCCATCCCTCCCACGACACCTCCAGTCTCACCCACTGCTGCTCCCTCAGTGTCCTGCACCTCTCACCTGTCTGCAGGACACTGGTGACGTGACGAAGGGCAGCGTTTGTGCACCGGGGGCTCAGCTCTTCCTACTCCAGCTTTCTCAATTAAGAGAGAGCAGCCCTGGTAAAGGTCACAAGCTTGGCTTACATGTGCAGCCAGTTTCCAAGCCCCAATTTATTCTTATTAATATAATAAGTGCAGCAGTCAAACTGGATAAGATCATATAATTAGACGTGATCATATTTTGGCCTGTTCAGATGATGTGATTGTAACTTCCTGTGAAGAGGATTTATTTTCATCTATTAAGTATGGTGGAGATATATCCTAGGACAGCTTTTGATACAAAGGGAAATCTGAGATCTCCTCTTTTATGAAAGTAAACTATAGAAATGCCTCCTATATTTAAGCACACACAGAACAAGGTAGGTATTTCCTTCCTTGTGCACTGAGAAGCCCAGTGCTGTTGGCCAGTATTAGCAATTAAATTTGTTCACATCTAAGAAAGGATTCAGCAAGACGCACTCAGTGGAGGAAATTGCACAAACCCAAATAGTGAAACAAATAGCGCATGTTCCAAAGTCAGCTGAGAGACATGAGTTTAAAAGAGCTTAAATATTGCACCAAAAGCCAAAGTTCCTTCACTGCTGTAATACAGAAGCACCTTTGGGACTCAAAAATTCAGACCCATTAATAAAAATGGAAAATCAGCCACCTCTCAAGAGGTTACAGACACAATTACGAAATACTTTATACTGTAAGACTTAAAGGATGAACTGCATAACTGTGCAATTTTTTATAGCACTGGAATTAAAGTTAACAGTAAAAACGAGAAAGAGAACCTTGAGATATGTGGAAGATATGAAGAGAAGATGGATGTTTAAAGCATAAGTCAGATTTCAAGTGAAGTCCCTTTTTGGAACAGGTGAGCCATGAGGGCTCACCCATCTCGGGCAGTCACAGCCCCAGTCAGGGCCGAGCCCTGAGCAGCAGCTGCTGTAAAAGCTATTGGGGGTAACACTGAATTCCAGCAAGTACAGTGCAGTGCAAAAGCTGCATTTGTTACATTCGCTGTAAAACACACCAGGCCGGGCCTTCCAGAAAAAAAATAACAAACTGATTTTAAAACAGAAGATACCTCTTAATGCCTACGAAGAGCATTTAAAACACACGTGGCTGGAAATGCAGTCCCCATCCCCTGACTCCCACTGCCACCCCCGCGGGAGGATGGACACCCTGCGTTTGAACATCAGAGCTGACGGTGCACGCCAGGCCCTGCTTAACGAGGTCCAGCTTACCTAAGGAATGTGCTGCGGTGGTTTTAGAACTAAAAAACCGGCCTAATCCGAGATCTCCCAGCTTCACCACCCCTGTGGCTGTTATAAACACGTTGGCTGGTTTTATGTCTGCAAGAAGAAAAAGGTAAAAGGTCAAAGCCACAAAAGGTTATTTGGTTCTAATGCTGCAATAGAAGCATCGCCTGGAGCACTCGCGGTACAAAGAGGCTCGAGCAGAACCGTATTTCTTTGGAGCTTTGATAGGCTCAATCTTCCAAGGCTTCCAGCTCTGCACAGACACAAAAATCAGAGTGTACTTCCCAGCACACAAGAAATACCAATGAGGAAAAATGTAGGAAACAGCTCAACAGAACAGAGGCAACCTCTTTAAGTGCTGGAAATCAAAGAAATGAGCCCAGTTCTCTTTGGGAATGATCACTTTCCACAGGAAACTGCACTGCCCACCACCATCCCTTCATGCAAAGGGTAATTACTGCTCCACATATACATAAATTCTGGGCTCTATGCAGCCCAGTTCATTCCTGGAGGGTAGAAAGCACCACAAGCCCAGTTTCCCAAGCAGTCATGTCAGGACTGAGTCAAAGGCTCCTTCCTCATGTTAGGGCAGACTCAACCTGAGAGGCTCCACATTTCAGCCACCAATTACAGACCTAATTCAGGTACAATTGATACACTGCATCAGGGGGTGCGTAACAGAGCAAAAATGGTATCACACTGCTGAAAAATATAGTGAAGAATTCTCTCCTTCAAAGGAGCAAGGAAATAACAAGCAGCCGAGATGGGTGTTGGTGCCTTTAGGGAAATTTGCATTTCCTGAGTCCAGTCCTTCCCAAAGCGCTTCACTGACACTGAAAGCAATAGTATAATTTTTGGATGGAGCTCAAAGTTATAAGATGTTCTGAGACAAGAGATTCAAAAATAATTAATGAAAATAGAGAACAGGTTATGAGAGTGTGGGACATATTTGTATTAATATTTCAGAAAAGCCTGCAAGACAGGAAAACTCTTCTCAACTCTCTAAGGTCACAGCTAATATAATGAAGACTATTTCTTAGAGTTCACTGTATCCAGGAGTCTCAGCATTTTATTTCTGACACTTTTCTAATGGCAAGTTTGACACTTCTACTTAATATCAGTGTCTGGAATACAAAGCAGCTCATCTTCCTAATACCACACTCACTTCGGCCTGAATGCTTTAACAATGAGGCAGAGACAGAAGGAGAAATCCATCTCCCAGGCTCCAGCCTCTCTAAACATGCATTGGCTGAACATCAGCATAATTGTTTTTGAATGTAGGCGCTTACTAATTGGAACATTATATTATTATTCAGTGAAAAGAGACTGAATTAATGTTACCTCTGTGCATCACCCTGCGGGAGTGCATGTGTTCCACTGCACTGCATAACTGCACAAAATATTTCCACACCGTCCTTTCTGGGATTAACCGTTTCTGCTTTTTAAAATACTGTGGGAGGAAATAAATAAAAGATCAGTGAAAAAGCAACATATTTGACTCGTTCCTGGAATTGTGTTAGTCAGCTGCAGGTTGCTCATGTCTTCCAGATCTGCAGCTGCACGACTTTTCTTCTGATTAGCTTTTAACTCCACCTCTCTGTGTGGAAACTTCACTGCAGTTCACTAATTAACAACTATTATGAAAAATATCCTTAAATAGGTTTGACATTTTTGAATGGACACAATTATGATTAGCATTAATCTCCTTAATTACCTTGCAAAACATATTTAATGCCTCAAAACAACAAATGTCTCAAATATTTTGCCTTAAGAAACAAAAGACCATTAAAAAACCCCTTGTAAACATTCATTATTGCATTGTCTACTAACAAGGATAAGGAAATCTGCTTCCCTTTTTTAAAAGATGGCCAGAGCATCAATAAAGTATCCATGTTTCTTCCATGATCAGGTAGAATAATATATTCTATTTCATGCATAATGGGAATACTGAATGAGCTGCACTCTCCAGTGAGACAGAGGCACTCCTGATCAGCTGGGTGTGTTTAGGCAGTGCTGAGCTCAGCCAGGTCCGGGTTCCAGGCACCTCTGGGTGCCCCAGAGCTCTCAGGGTAACGGGAAGCATAAAGCCCCACCACAGAGTGCAGCACAGCCCTGGCTCCCTGCAATGCTGAAGTCTTCTTCAACCCACTACAGGAATAAAGAACCAGCTGCACACCTCAGTGAAGGCCAAACATTACACACCTCCAGCTGCTCTCCTTTCTTTTCAGGAGGGCACACCAGCCGTGTCTGGCACCGCACCCAGGCATCCCAAAACTGCAGGGCTCGGATTGCTGGTCCCTGGCTTCTCACTGAGCCAGCTCCACAGCCAGAGCATTAACAAAATACACTTTTAACACTTCCAGAGGTTTCCCACTGCTCCTCGTGCCCTGCCACACAGGTGTCACTGGGAGTGCTGCACACCCTCCTGCCTCACCACAGCTGCGCTTCCTTGGCAGCGCACCCGTGAGAATTCCCAGCTGCAGCAGCAGTAAAGCAAGGCAATGCCTTGCTGCCCCTTTCTGCATCTCATGCTTTCCCCTCTCAGCACTGACATCTGACGTCCGTTGTCACAGTCTCTGTTTTATGTGAGATGCTGTTACAAGTTCGTGTTTGACTCAAGCAATGGCAAATTTTCTTTTGCAGATCATCTGTGAAGGGGCACGACTGTGCAATTCCCCAGGCAGCAAATCTGCAGGCAGATTGCAACAGTCTCAACCCAAAACTCGAGAGGGAGCACAGAGGAGTTACAGAGGGTGAGGGAGAAAGTGTTATATACACAATAAAATTATCTAATTCTCATTAAAATATTTAAGAGTGGATATGCAAGACCACAAGTGATAATTTTCTAAATGTCATGTCCAATAAGGTTCGCCTGACATTTACAAGGAAGTCCCAACTCTCCAGTGGGTTTTCCTGCAGCTCTACATCCCTCATAAATAATGCAGGCACCAGGGCGTGACAGAGACAGGCCCTGGGTTTATCACCCTCACACCTTCCAAGGGCTGTCACCACTGTTCCACTGAAAATCCACACAGGAGCTTCAGCTCCCGGGAAGGGGACAGGGTGACACGGAGGGGCTGGTGAGGAAACTCCCCTGCTGCAGTGGAATTGCATTTAGGAGGAAGCTTTCGTTCCCTCCTGGGTCTAGAGCTTGGTGGGTTTTTTTCACCTCTGTTAAAAAAAAAAAATTCAATTCCAAGATTTGCATCAATCAAAAATCTTCATTTATATGACCTTGAAAAAAAACAAATGCATCTTTGTCGTGCCTGAAATACAGAGGGAACACAGAGCTGGGGCACTGGAAGCCAGCACAGTCCAGGCACCAATCTAAGAATCTACCAGTTACGTTTTGGAAAATGTAACTCTTATTATAATGACATAGAAAGTATTTTCTAAAAATTAAATAGCCAACCCTGATAAGCAAATGAACATATTTGTCAGTATTTTAAACTAAAAACTGCAGAAGACAAAAAACCACAAATATTTCATATAACAAAATGTTACAATTTTGTAGGTAAAACTTTTGTAAGCTAAGATTGCAAACTCAAGTAGAACCCTTGCACAGCCCAGGCTGGTCTCACACAGCCCTAACCCCTGCTCTCACAGTCCTTGTGGTTTTCCATCTTCAACTGCAACCACAAGAAGCCTGAGACGAGCTGCAAGCTTCCCAGGAAAGGGTGGGGAAAGGGCAAAACCCAGCAGAAGCCCCAGGGAACCAGGGAGGACAAGGCAGAGCTGCTGCAGGGGCAGGAGGAGCAGCTGAGCCCCCCCAGCTCACCCAGGCTGGGGCAGATCCCCCGGAGCTCCTCCAGCCAGGCTGGAATGGGGCTCTCCCCGGGACTGGCTCTGCCAACGCCTGCTCCCAGCACCCACCCAGGGGCTCTCCTCGGAGACACAGCAGATTTTCCTGGATCCTGTAAATTTAGCCATTGACTATGGACTGAATGGGTAACTTGTTTGACAGCCTTTGGCCTAGTGCCTCATAGCTCTGCTGGCAAAGAAAACAAATCTGTTAATAAGATATTTTAACTGTGACAACAAGGAGGAGGAGAACTTTCCAAACATTCATTTATGATAATTACAGAATAATGATGGCAAAAAACAGGTAAAACATGGAGAGAAGGTTGAGAGTGCTAACAAACATGATATAACACATCTGTTCTCACAAGGGATGTATGTCTAAAGATTAACATGTCAAAGAAAATATAAAAGCAGGTGGTAACAGCTTAACTAAAGCTGGTTTGCAGCAATACAAGTATTCCTAAGAGCAACATAAAAGAAGAACAAGTACTTGAAACATTTTCTCAAACCCAAATCCCCATTGCAAAGAAAGTCAATACACTTCCTTGAATGTCTTCAGAGTGGCAGACAGGCGATGTGAATAGTGAACCCAACAGTAATTAAATGTCCCCATCAATCACAGACTGAGCAAATCAACCTCGCAAACAACACACGTGTCCCACCAGATCACAGACACTTCCTTCCCTCTGCAGCAGTGACCAGAAGCTCAGGGCACGGCCTGGGGTATTTAAAATGCCACCAGACACTTTGATTCGGGTCTGAGAGCAACCTACAGGTGTGTAAAACTGCAAGAGGAGAAAAAAGGTGCTTCTAACCCAGCCATGCTCTCCCCACTGCCTTGGGTCTGCCTAATCCTGGCTAGTCTGCAGCACCTCCAGGACAGACACATCCTTACCTTAATCATCTGAGAGAGATCCCCAGCATCAGCCAGCTCCAGCACGATGTTGAGTTCATTGTCTTCAATAAAAGAATCCAAATACTTGATTATATTGGGGTGGTTCAGTTGCTGCAGAGGGAGGGAACACAAGAGGAACAGTGACAACGTGGTCATGGCAACTCCCAGACACAACACCTGCACCGCCTGAGACCCAAAACGTTCACAGTGGGTGCAGCCACAGCCTGGGCCGAGTGCTACAGACAAAATCCTGTGAGAAACAGCATTTCCCACAGGCACAGCACCCTGGCAATGTCCTCAGCACAGAGCAGCTCCACCAAACCGAGTGAAACCACCTCTTCTACCAGAAACTTGCAAAACATTTAAAAGCAATGTCCTGAAGGATGCCTTGTTAAGCAGTAACTAATTTTTTCCCCCCATTTAAGAGAAAAAAACCCCCAACTGTTGGTTACAGTAGTCAAGGTCTCTTTGCCCCTTAAAAGAACAACAAAACTAAATTAAAACTTTGATGGAGGAAAGTAACACACGAATTGCACAGGACAGTTTATTATCTGATTATTTATGCTGGCTTCTTCACTAATTCCTTTCTTTCATTTCAGTATAGCTCATTCTTATATTCACTACTCATTTGAATTTTTGTTTTCCTAGAATACAAAAGTACCACTGATCCTCTTTCTGAATGTAAACCTTGGCATTATTTTTCTCCATGACTATTGAGCAACTTTGCCTATCCTTCCCTGCAGCCTACAGACTCAGGCCACAACTGCATGAACTTGAACAGAAATCCCTAAAATCACAGGCACAGAAGTAACTATGTAATACTTTTAGAATGAAATTTGACTAGTTAAACTAGATTTTTAGCCTTCTGCAATCTGTTGCATTTACTAAAAACAGATATTTAAAGTGCAACACGTCTATGTTTTTAATCAATTTTTAAGGCATTAAAAATCACTAGTTGTTTTAATCACTAAACACACTCTGGTTTCACAGTCTTTATCTAAATTATCATTTTTCAAGAGTGATATTTATACACACACGTACATGACATATACAGGCAAAACTGCTTTCTCCTTTACTGTGTAAACTTTATTTGCCAATCTGAAAACAATTTTTTTCACAAAAAAATACAAAACAAATAAAAAAAAAAGTCATTATAAAAATTCTTACCTTCAAGAGGTCAATTTCTTTAATGCAGTCTTGCCTTGCCTTGGCATCCATCATTTCAAAAATCTTTAAAGACAAAAACATAGAAGATAAAAATGAAACAACAAAAAAAAGTACTTTATACTTTAACAAGCAGTTGGTGTTTCCTTCCCCAATTTGTACATCCTCTACTGTAATGAGTATTCACACAATCCCCAGATCAAAGAAAGATCAATGTTTTCTTTATTTTGAAACCACTGCAGGGATAACGTTGGGGTAAAACTAATTTTAGAACCCGTAGGCAACATTCTAAGCAGCACAAAAAATGAAGATACAAGTTTGTGAATTTGCTGCTGTGATTTTCATTGGTTTAGTTATTATTAATTTCATATAGTAAATAAAAGACAAAATGTTTACTTTTCTCTTTTAAACAGATACAGCTTGCACTGATTTCTCTGTAATAATTAACAATACCATTGAGCATTAATATTCATTCCACAGTGATCAGTAAGTCACTGGAAATGAGAGTTTGGAGGATCTGTTGAAGGATTAAAGGCAAATTTCTTCAAACAAAATGCTGTTCTGAATACTGCCCAATACTTTCAGCCAAGGTTAAAAAAATCTACACTTCTGGCACCCAAGTTTCCACAAATTCTTCTCAAACTCCACCAGCAAGCTCCAGCATTTTTCCCTTCCATGTTCCCATGGTTCAGCTGTGTTGGGATGGCAGCCCCAGGGCCTTACTGTTTCACACATTTAATAACAATTTGGTGAACCCTTTTCATAAACTGAAAGGTGAAATTTAAAATAAATATGAAATGGCAATAGTGCTATGTAACTCTGGTTTGGACACAGGAGCCCACTGCAAGGTGACGAGGCACGAAGATCCCGCAGGGCAGAGTCATCTGCCTCCAGGTCACCTGGAACATTCCCATTCCCTCTGGAAGCAGGAGACTGCACTGAAATGCTCACCTGCACTTTCTTCAGTGCCACAGGTTTCCTGTCCAGCAGACACGTTGCTCTGTAAACTTCGCTGAATTGGCCTCGTCCGATCTTCTTCTCAATCTGAAAATCGGCCAAGGTGCAGCGATACGGGTACGACGTTAAATGTCTCTGTCAAAGGAAAGGCAGTCAGGGACCTGAGAGCCACTCAGCCCCGCCTGCTCTCTCTGCCCAACACAACGGAGAGCAGCCCGACCACAAACACACGAACTCCTCGCAGATGAGCGGTAACACGGGCTGAGGAAGCCAAATGACTTCTTTAAAAAGGGAATTAAAGTCTTGCCTTCCGTGTAAGTAACTAATTAGTCCCAAACTGCTCTCCCTCGCTCCACAGCCTCTCATCAGCTCTGCCTGCCTGTGTCACCTGGGAGATGCCGCTGCTGCAGCCGAGCAGTCCCAGGTAAACACCCAGGCAGGCAGGGAGACACAGCCTAACGAGGAGCACGGACTCCACGGACTGCAGCTGCTCCCGAGAGCCCTTCTGGTCTCCTCTGTAATTAGCACGGCTGCCAAACAATGTTTAAAAAAGAAATTATGAAAATTAATTACTCAAAGTTACCACACGTGCCAAGTAGAACATTTTCAAGTTTCAGCATCTCGAGCCATTTCAGAGTTTGCATCAAATACCAGAAAAAGAGAAGTTCCCAGCAGAGGCTGGGGGTGGGGAAGGGCTTCCCAAGGATGAGCCATCGCCTACAGCCGAACCCGGAGCTGCCACGCCCAGCACAGGCGTCCCGGCAGGGCTGCACGTTTGAAGGAATGACTATTGCTACCACTAATGCAGCAGGACAGGGCTGGAATTGAGATTTAAGATGTAGGGAAAGCTTTCAGCCCAGCGTTAGGACCTGCAGCTATTTCTGAAGGCAAGTCCCAGAGAAAGAGGAAGGTCATTTCTCCAAGTGTTTCCTTCAAGCAGCTCAGGGCACGGTTCCCTTTAAGAGCTCTTCAATTTCCCCTACACTCTGAACAAGGCACCAGGTGTTAACTGCAATCAGAGTTTGGGTCAGCTCTCACTGCTTGTGCTGCGCTTGGAATTATGCTGCATTCACAGAGAGAAAAAAAACAAACCACAATTAAAGTCTAAAGATTCATTTCTCCAAGTCTGGCAGTGTACACTATCCAATAAACTGGGAGCATCCTTTCAGTGATGAGAGAACAGGTGTCCCACAGGTTATCAGATAAAGGGCAGGAGGCTAAAATTGTTTTGCTTTTTTATTTACATACGTTCTCCTCTAAGTTACTCAATTATCACCAGAGTAAGGCAACACAGGATGAAAGCAGACAAGCAAATATTCCAATTAATCAGCCCCTGCAGCCTTCTCAGTTTAAAGTGGTTGCAACCTCTCCTTCCAGGGATCTGATAAACAGAACCACTCCTCAATACCTGTCACAGCGGACGGGAATGCTCAGCTCATTCCAGGCAGTGTAACAAACATCAGCTCCCCTGCACTGTCTGCACGACAAAGCCAGCAGAGTCTGCACACAGGCATTTGTCCCATTTGCCTGGTTCCCACCAGGAACATCTCCACTTCCCAACTGTTTTTACACATCAGCTGCTAACCGAGTTCTTTGACCTGTACAGACAAACCACTTTCACCAACCAAAACAACGGTGTCAGCACAAACCTACAAAGCACTTTTTCCTAATTTTAAAATAGAAAGGAATCACAGCATTTCCTTTGCCATGTCCATACGCCTCCTGAGCTGTTCTTGAGCAGTAAGAAAGTCTGAGCAAAAGCTTTTCTAACTTGGAGTTACTATTCACAATAGAAGCAGCACTTCTAAGAACATTTCATGAGGCAACTACTACAAAACATTATTTTTCAGAAAGAAATCCACACTGAAATCAAGGACAGTTTCCACTGGCCCTTCTTAAATCGTTAAGTGCGTGTTTATGCCAAGAGTGCTTAAGTGTAAATCAATGTTTCAAGCGTGTGCCAAGAAATATCTACCAACTTCTGAACTTGAAAACACAAATAAACGTTAGGCAAGTGAGGGGAATGTGTCCCAGCCTCTTTGGCACGGAGAGCCCGGAGCTGCTGGTGCTGGGGGTGATGCTGCCCATGCCTGGACACCTCTGCTGATGCGTTCTGGCACCGCCAGGACTGCAGCTGCACATTTACATATGCAATGACCTAGATTTGCATGGGCTATCACAACCTATCAGACCTAATTAAAGTAACGGGGCTTTCAAAGAGGGCAGGAGATGTTTGATTATGGAACAAACCAGGAATCATTCTCAGGTGAGACCAAACTGTACCAGAAAGCTGCCTATTGATCACAGGTGACTTTCCCTATGTTTAAACTTAACTTTCTCTTGCTGTACTTGCTCTGCTGTACTTGAAAGTAAGCAGGAAACTCTGCTAAGTACTGTTATAAGGACACTCAGTACACCTAGGAAATATCTGCCTTCTCAGAATAACAACCCTCTAGTCTGGCCTTACACACATTTCACTTATTTCATTATTTTTCACATGGGGGGTTCCATTGTTTTCAAGTCCTTCCATAATTAACCACCACAATTTTTCAGAAAGCCAGACAAGAACCAACCCCTATTCATTCAAACAACTCGTGATCTTTACTTCTGCAAACCTCAGAGTTTTCATGTACAAATATAAATGGTGTGTAATAAGATACCACCATCATCTTCAAACTTGTCCATTAAAAATACATTTTCTCATTTTTAGGACAGATTCAGGCTCAGGTTTCCATAAGTGCAGTAAAATCAAGCCCCTGCCTCTACAGATCAGGTGTCAAGGTCAACAGCGGAGCTTAAATTAAAAAAATAAAACTAAACAGAAAGAAAAGGGGAGAAAAGCAACCAAGCACAAAGAACCCTAACCACTGGACACTATGAAAATTGGGCTATTTGCACATTTCTGTTCCAAGGGCAGCTGTAGGAAGGGCACAGTCTGGGAAGAACTTGTTTTGAGACAAAGGCTGTTCTCTTCATCCACACAAGGAAGGCTCATTCTTCTCCTACTCCATGAAAAAAAAAAGTCTAAGATTAAAGTCAAAGAATTCCTCATGCAAATAAAAAGGCCATTCATTTTTAAGAAGAAATACAGAGATTATTCCAAGAACAAGCTCTTCTGGACATCTCCTCTGGCATACATGTGCTCTGTGAGATGGAACCACTGGTGCCAGAGCACAAATTCCAAAGCTGGCAGAAGCAGGCAACAGCAGCCCTTGTCACAGAACTTAAGGGAGAAGTTTGCCTGGGCTTTTAGCCTCGAATTTTGAGGTGTTACAAGATTTTCTGCAAAACAGATTTGGTAAGGTTTCATAACACTAAAAAACCCCCAGTGAAATAAAAGCTTCAGTTACCTTGTACATACCTGAACAGATTCAGGCAAGGACCAAGGATTCCTGGGAGTCTCCACACCCCAGATTAAAAAGGAACCCAAACAGGGGAAGGCAGAATTAGGAAAGTTCCTTGCTCCTTGGATGCAGTTTGTACTTAACAACCCCCACTGTGGGGGCTGTCTGTGGCAGTGCCAGCAGAGGCACCTGAGCAGCCCCTGGGCAGGCAGGAACACAAACACCCACCTGTACAACTGGAGATTCCGTAGCTCCCTCCAAATCCTGCTCTAAGGACATGCAGGTAGGACACACCCTGAACACACTTTTTGTATTTTATTTTTGTTCAGGAGTAGTTGTCCAGAATTTGTTCTGGGATAGGGAAGAAGAAGAAAAAACTGTTCTGTAGAAAGGCTTTCAGTGCCCAGAACAATTAGTGTTTGGCCAATGAATTTACCTCTTTGTAATTACTTAAGATCCAGAGAAAACCTGAACAGCCCCAAGAGAACTGTGGGGGCAGCTCTGCCTGCAGCCTCTAACCCCTTCTTTTGGGCCAAGGAGCACCCTGAGAGTGAAAACAAATATATCATAAATACAACCCCACTGCAGAGCCAGGCCTGTCCCTCTGCTCCCCCAGAGGCACAGGAAATTCGAGCCTGAGCGGGCTGAGGAGGGGGAATGTTCACTGCTAATTGCACAATACAGAAACGCAGAGTGCTAATGTTAATTAATAATAAAGTCAGTTGTTTTACTGCTGATTGGCATGTGGAAAACAGGCACCAGTCAGCCCTGCACAAAGGGCTACAGGCATTTAGAGTATTTGTAATCAACCTAAGAACTGTTAAGATTGGTTAACCAACAGTTAAAAAGTCAGACAGTACAATCTTCAGATGCCAATAAAAGCATCTTTCCTGTAGAGCCATGAAATGAAATATTCTTTAGAAGAGTAAAAACATACTCGCCCAATTAATTTTCTGAAATCTCATTAAAAAATTTAGCCCGACTAAGTCATACACTTCTGACCTGAATTTTAATTATCTTTACGCTGGATATAAGGTTTTTTCTGATATTTGCAATGCATCATTAATTTTAAAGGAATGGTTTCCTTGCTTCTAAAGTGCATACTTCATCTGAGTGACATTTACTGTAACTAATTTCACCTTTAAAAGACATCTGCAGTAGTGATGGGGGATCTCCAGCCCCTCCAGTAGAACATGCACACATTATAAGCAATGATTTACTATCAACATCAGTATTTCAAACCCTTTTAGTATGTCCAAAATTATACACCTGCCTCCATTCAATAATGCCCACCTGAAAAGAATTTTGCATACTTTGAGGCTGAAATTCCAGTGTGAATTTATGAGAACACATTAGAACAGATTGATTAAAGAAAGAACTTCTAAGCTCGCAAGAGATGAGCAAACTTTTAAAATATGGATTATCCTTCAAACAGGTAGGCAAGTAATTATTGAAGAATACATCAGGTTTTTCAATTTGAGCTTCAAAATTAGACTACACAGTCATCATAAAATATCCTTCACCTGACCTGTTACCTGGAATTTAAAGTTTGCTGAAGAACTTGGTTTGAGTTTCAAAGTTTCAGCATCCCTGTCAGCATGATTGGGATCTATCCTGATATCCAGATATTCTGTATCTATCTAGACATATGCACTATAACATGACATGGGAAGGGAGAAATAACAGCTTGGAAATAGGACAAGGCGATATTCACAAAGAAATTAAAATTACCACAGAAATAATCTCTTAGCAGCTCTGCTGCTAAGATGTGAGTATATAAAATAGTTGTTTAAAGGTGAGTTATTGTGTTTATTTAGTATGAAAACTAAGTGAAAAACTACAATTCTGTATTTTTATATCACTGATTTACTCCTAAATAATTTTTATTGCTTACTGCTACAAACACTAAGTAATCTAGAGACTTAAATAATTAACACCTTCACTCTGGAACATTACTAGAAAATGTTCTCCCTCTTGCTGATGAACTTCCTTGGGGTATCTCTGGGCAGGTAAGAGAGCCAAAAGCCAAAACTGTGATTTTATTGGACTTTTTATTATTATTATTTATATTACAGATAACTTCTAAATATCCAGCATTACTCAAAGGTTTCATCTTACTAACTAAACTACAGCAATTAAAGATGGAAAGAAAAGCCCAACACACTTCCTCATATTCTGTACTGATGAGTTATAAAGCAGAAACAACATCTCTGTCAGAACTGAAAAAAAAAAAAGCCATAGAAAGCAGCATAATTATAGGGAAAGCTTCTGGGAAAGGAGCACATTGTTGCTCTGGTCTTTTGGGGGCTGGCACAGAAGTTTGGAACGAAAGGGCTGGAAGGAAGGGAAGGCCATTCCATACAAAGTCCCCTCCTCATCCAAGACTCTCAGAACTCATGTTCTGGTTTTTTATGCTTAAGTTTTTATCTCTGCCATTAATGACATTTCTCATAAGACCAGCTTCCCAAACTTCCCTCCCTTCCACTATTACACAACATGTCTGCATTACTATGATTTTCAGAAGAAAGAAAGGATGTAATTTCAGATTCTTCCAGGTAAAAAGTACCAGAGATTTGAAAAATTATATATAAGCATATTCCTGAAAAATGGAAAATAAGAAATATGTCATCAGTAACCCTATCATGCTGCCAGTGTAAGGCCTCTAAACACTACCTTTTTTTATATGCATTTTTTCCAGTTCCCTGGTAGACTGCATATTTTTGTTATTCAGGTCTTTTAATGTTATTTTGACAGCAAAACCAAAGGAAGTCTTCCTGCAATTCTCATTCCAAATTAGATCATTCTCAGAACAGTTTAATAGAACCCTCTATTAACAGAACTTGGGTATTACCAGAGTTGAGGGGAGGTTTCACTGAACAATGACCATACAGCAAAATGAGCCCACTCAGCATCAGCATCACAGCAGAACACAGATTATTAGCTACTAATTACACTTAACTATGTCATTACAAATTCTAACATGTGCTCCAAGATGCCATGAATGTATCTGCTGCACAGGAACGCTTCCTAATCTTGTTCATGAAATAATTACAGGGGCACTATCCTGCCAAATGAGGCAGTAATTAACCCTAATTGCTCAAAATGCAACTGGCTAATTCTAGGAGATTAATCAAGGGGATTCAATTATTATTAAATGACTTAATATGACAAATTGCTACATTAGGAGAGGGGGCTTTGCTCCACACCATGGTACTTTCCCAGCAGTGCATTCACTGTGTGCAGAAAGCTCCCCCCCAGCAGAGCCTGTGCTGGGCACTGGCAGAGCCCTCCCAGGGACCCCGATCCCCTGCACTGAAGGTGGGACCCACAAATGAGCACCCCCAGCCCTCCCCACGGCCACATCACACCACAGCCACAACCCTCTTCTTTCTGACAGCTTTCCATGATGCTTTTGGCTTATTCCTTAAAATAACACAGGGGCAAAACTGAATTGCTCTGATCAACAGACAAACAGGCTGAAAAGGCAAGCAGCCAGAATTCACAAAATCCGAGTTTCATGATTACACAGACTGTGGGCTAATCCTGGTTTTAGCTGCCTTCTGCAAAAGGCAGGAAGAGAGAGGAGCTGCTACAGTGAAACTTTTTTATAGTATGGACAAAACACATTGCAGGATGGATTCCAGAGACTCACAGGGAGCCTACAATTCCATGTAGAATGAGGCTTTTCTTTTATTTGGTAATTACTTCTCCAGCACTTATTATGAAACAATAAAAGGAGATAAAATACATTTATTCACTTACACAATCATCTATTTTACTTTGGCCTTTTCTTCAAAGAATCAAAGACAAGAGAAAACCAACACAGTATGTTTTCATAAGACAATTTAAAAACACTTGCTTTAAGCAAAGTTTAAACTATTTCCTTTTTCTCTTCTTATAATCAAAAAACTGGGTTCAGGAAACTCTGGCTGGCTGGCAGAATCCCAAACTGGATATTCCCTGAAACTGCTATAACTGCACTAAAAACAAAAGGAGGGGGGCAAAGGCAGCTAAATGCTAAGAAATCAAGAGACCTTTATATAACGAAGGTAAGAAAAGACAGAGGGAGACGGATCAGCGACAGCAACACTTACCTGAGGATCATGCTGGAATTCCTGCCCTGGCAGCTTGCACAGAGGGTTGTTCTGGTCCCCTAGATGATGAGGATGGTTGTGCTGCCCTTCCATGGTATCATACCAAGCTCTGTCTCTCGGTGCTGCTGGAGGCAAAGCAAAGGCAGAGGTTGGTCTGGGTGCTGCCCTTCCCCCGGGCTGGCTCACACAGCTCGGACGCAGCCCCGGGCTCTGACAGAGCTGAGCCGCTGCTGACAGGGCCCAGCAACAGGTCAGAGCCACCCCCTCCAGGGAGTACCCAACAAAGCCACCAGCATCACAACTACTGCCCGTATTGTTTCACAGTAAATAAAAGAGCAGAAAATGGGTTCATTCGCAGTGGTTTGTTATCTACTAAAGGCACTGCTTTGTCACCTGTAACAGTAACTACTGTCACTTCCCCAAGGACTGATGGTCCCCAGTCACTTAGGGGACGTGCAAAAAGGTCAGCAAATCCCCATTTGTAAAACCAAAATGACAAAGTCCCTCCAGATTGTTGCCACTTTCTTTGGTCAAAGGCAACAAAAATTCACCCACAGTCTTTCCTCCCTGCCCCGAATTACAAGTTTTCATTGGCAAGACACAGGAAGCAGGAGCTAGAACCATACTGGATTCAATGAGACTGAAGTGTTGTAGGAACAACAGACAAACAAGGGAAAATGAATGAAAGAATTCCTTTGCTGCAGTTCCAGGCCAGCCCAGCACAGCGATCGGAAATGAAAGTCTGCTCCCCTTCAAAAATGGTACCAGAACACGCAGGAGTTGTAAAGAGCTGCCCATCAGGCAGCTGAGACATTCCAGTGCTGGAACAACACTGTGATCCCAGATTAACTAATTCTCCTCTGGCACAGGGCTGCACAGACATTTCAGGAACACCGTGGCCAACAGTGACAGGGCAGCTGTGGGCTTTGGGCTGAACAGCTCTCACACACCTCCTCTGCCTGCAGAGGCAGAAGAGACTGAACATATCCAGATTTTCCAGCCCTTCTAGGAAACAAAACCCATACTTGAACTATTTGTGTTCAAGCCTGACTCACGGACAAACCCTGGTAATTCTATCAGCTGCTCAGGGAACCAGGAGTGGGTCACAGCACTCCCTGCTCCACACCATCTCTGGGGCCGAGCAAAGTCAGGCCCCAAAATACAGTCCCAGCATTTACAGAACACCCACAATAAATACACTCATTCCCTTCCCCACAAAGGACCATACACAGGTTTTGGTCATCCCTCACCCTCTGTCATTCCAAGTCGCACCATTCCTGTCCTTGGCACTGACTGAAGCCTAATGGTGACAAGGGAAGATTTAGTGGCCAGCACAAGCATTTCCAGAAACTTATTTCAAGAGTTTTGGCAAGTATTCTCTCAGTGAAAGAACACAACCTGACCTCATTAGTGTATTAATAGTGCATGCCTGGCACTTGGGCAATGACTAAGTCTTAATTTAAAATACAAAGGTATTTTAAATATTTGTGGGAGTGGGGGAGAAAACATGATGCAGAAGAATTTCTGCAGCAAGCAGTGCTCAATTCTTTTAACAGTTGTCTGTGAAATAAGCCTTTAGCTCTGGCAGATCCTTCCCAAGCTACCATAACACAGGGGGAAAGCAGAGGGAGGCTCTTCTTGTGTCTCAAGCAAATGAACTTTCACTCTAAAGTCACTAGACAAAAGAGCTGCAGTTCTTGCTACATTAAACAGGTGAACACATGGGTTGCTCTCAATGAAAACAGTTTTTCAAAGTCAGCACCATGAAACTCCAGTGGGAGAAGGAGAATCACTGTTAGTATGAAGAAGTTTGATTTTAAGATTTTTTCAGTCTCAAGCATCTATAGGTTTATTAGTAACCAGGTGAAAATACTTAGATAAAACTATGTCTCTTAATATCGACGATAAAGTGCCCTATGAAATTCCTACCTTATGCTATACTGCTGGAACTATCTTAATTATTTTATTATTCAAGATTTGAAGAAAGGCTGTTTACTCGCAGGAAGAGCCACATGTTCTCTCTCTTCCAAGTCCACACGCAGAGAGCAAACCCTGGTTCCAACACCGGGCTGCTCAGCCCTGAGCTCCACAGGAACCCAGACATGCCACATTCCCGGCCCCGGCACGGAGACACATCCAGGCAGTGCCACGAGAAGGGTCTGCAGTCTGACCCTGATCAAACTGTGCGTCCACTGTGTCCTGCCTTCGGAAGGACCAATGCTCCCAGCAAGGGAAGGGATTCACTTCTGAACACGGGAACCCGAATGATCTGACAGTACCCCGGTCTGGGCTCCCAGAGGGAGCGTCACTCTCCGGCTGCCGTAAGGAAACTCAAGGAGCAATCCCTTGCTGAGAGGGAGCATCAGGGCAGGCAGTTCAGAGCCCAGCGGAGCCCTCCTGCCACGAGCAGGGACGGGCCAGGGGCAGGACCTGCGCTCGGGCACTGCTTGCTCCAAGAGCTACAGCTGGGAGCAGAGGAAGGAGTAAGAACAAAATAGCAGCTTTGAAAAGAGATCCAGCAGAGCTCACATGACAGCGCCGAGCCCGCTGACACCTCGGGACAGCGTGTCCTGCCCCAGGCTGTCGGCTCAGCTATTCCGGGCTCTTGGCACTGGACAGGGAGAGTGAAGGGGAATCCCCAGGAAGGGGCTTCACAGAGGATCCTCAAATAGCTGCCAGCAACACCAAGGCACTGCACTGCGTCAGAAAAGGTACAAGGTACACTCTTAATACTGGCACCTTTTTACTTGACACTGTCTTAGCTCTGCACTTTTCTTTCTCAAGTGACAGGCTTTTATTCCTGCTTCCAATTTTCCTACCAAGTTCTGCAATATCACACACTTTCAAACTGAGTCTTGACTATGACTGTAAATCAAAACATCTTTAAATTGCATGAAGCATCACATATCTTTCCAGAAAGTGAATAAAAGAATAGGATGATCATTACCATCACGGGAAATATGACCACAACCCACATGGAATGAGCTGCTCCTTCTCCCAAACTACTGTCACCTTTCTGCTGTAAAGTTATTACTCCATGCAGCAGCACCCACAGGTAACCTGGAGTTTTTTCAAATACAGGGAAAAAAAACAACCTCTTGTGCAGTCAGCTCCCCTGCCACATCCCCAGCTGCAATTCCTCTCTGGGTACCTGAGTCCTTACACCTCATCTCTGACACCTAATCAGTAGAGAGCAAAACACAAAACCCCATTGAACCCGTGGTACCTTGCAGGTACCTGACAGGTGGGATTCTCAGGGCAGAACAGCCCAGGGCACTTGGTAGCAAAGGCCAGGATCATTAGTTACGAGACACTCATTAAGGAGCAGAACCTCATCAGCATCCTGGCATTCAGTCCCAGCCGCCCCGGTGCCCCGGGTGCTCCTCGGTGAAGCAGCTGTGACCAGTCTGATCGGGTATCACCATGTGTCTTGGGATGCCTCCAACTCAACTGCAGGCCAAATTATTTGCTCCCAGATGTATAATCAACATGACAGGACCGTGCACCTCTCGAGCAGGCAGCAAAGCAGCAGCTTGTGCGCAGTGTTACAACCGATTTCTGTACCAGCACTTTTCACCTTCCTGCAAGACGCACCAGCTGCTCCCTGTGCCCACCGCTCAGCCCTGCTGCTGCCCACCACACACACACACATATATACACAGATACATGGAAGTGAGTGTTAAAGCACGGATATGTAACACGTATAAATCTGCTTTCCCACTCAGTTACTATATGCCTCTCATATGCTCTCGCTACACGGGGACTTGTCGGGGCAGCCAAGCAGCTCTGTTTGGGTACCTTGTGTAAAACAAACCAAAACAAAATGGCAAGTCTTAGGTAGTTCCACAAATCCCCAAGTTGATTAAAACCCGTCAAGTACATGACTTAACCTACTGCCCAAACGTCCATCCTTTCCCACACACGGGGAGCCGTCAGGGACTGAAGGGCAGCAGCGCACACCCAGCAGCTCCCGGCCGGCGGCGATGCCCGCAGGGATGCGCTGCCCTGGGAGCCAGGCTGCCCCTCCTCCCGGAGCCCCTGCACTGCTCGCTGCAGGCTCCCCAGAGACTGGGACAGTGCGAACTGTTTTACAGAATAAACACCACATCAGCACCACTTTCTTCCTCTCTGCTGCCCAGTAATATTCCACCTCTTCCTTGCTCATAAAATAAATCTGCCAGGATACTCTATGAGATTACCTATATATTTAAATGATGATCTGGGCTTATGATTACATTATCGCTGTGGTTCAGGGTATGTGCTCTGGGGAAGGCAGCCCAATCCTAGGAGAGTATTATTTTCGAGTGACTTTTATTGTCCATTACCTTACACCATTTCTGTCACAGCTACGATGTCTGGTAGGAATAGTTCACAACAGAAATATCTTTGTCGTTAGTATTCTCATTGCAATTTAGTCAGATCAACCTTTAAATCTCATCCATCATACTGAAGAGCTTTGGCAAAGCAAGCACAGTAATATATGCTTCCATGCAAAACCTAATTACAGGCTAGGTTAAAAAGCCTACCCTGTTCCTTCTGCAGTGCAAGGTGACAGGAAATCCTGAGCATCCCTCGGTTTCTCACTCTCCCTTTTTGCTGGTGAAGTGCGTAACCCATTCATTACAGCAGACTGTCTGGCACATGACAAACTTACTTGAACCTAACAATTAAACTTCTGACAGCGTTTCCAAAAGCAGAGAGTATTTACTGTAAATGCCTGACAATTTTTTTCCTCTCTGCTCATCTCTCTCAACAGTCACCTTATGATGACTGGAAATTACCATAAGCAAATAGCAGTCTAACATCCAAAAAAACCCTCATGTTAATATGAAATACACACCTGCCAACACTGAAAAAAATATGAATATGAATGTTAAAGGAAACAACACGAGGAGCAGCACTGAAATGCTTGAGGAGAGAACACTTCAAGAGCACAGTTAGAGAATGTGATTCAGTAAAAAACTGCCCAGCAAGAGCTGCCTGTGGAGGGTGGCGGTCATGGCATGGCCACCCCTGCCCTGCCAGAGTGTCTGGGGCCTCCCTCACCAACAGCTCTGCCTGCACTGATGGAATTCAAGCAGAAACTGTTAAACTGAGTCAAATAAATCACCAGGAAACAGTTTCTGAATTTCAGGCTTAGCATCACAATGAAACTGTATCTATAGATTCACACACAAAAACATTACAGTGTGAGTTACCCGCAATTTATAACCCCCTGAAAAGGATGATGGTCTTTGTAACAAATTGACTACTCAAGAGAAGAATGGTGGTTTAGTCACACCTCACATTTCAGAGGGTTGGAATTACCCTGAGAGCAGGTGCAGATGGGTTTCTGTTAAGACTTTGTGCAAACCAGATTTTGAACAGCCAGTAGGGGATGGGCTTCTCAAAGACCCCAAATCCACTAACTGAGAATGTTTTAGTGAAATGGCTGAAGAGCCCTGGAGCTTTTTCATACCATGTCAACAACTGATACTCATTAAACAAATGCTGTGACAGACACCATAATTCACTGTTCCATACCTAGAAGCAAAATGACATTAAGTCAACAATTTAAAGCTATTCGGAGTCATCTCTCTGTGGATGTCAATAAAACAAATGCTTCCTGCCAATAATTAACTGTATGAAACACTGTTCACTCTGTTTCAAATCACTACCTACACCCAGCTCAGGTCCATATTCCTATTCTAAGCAAGCAAGATTATAAATTCAAATACTGTGTCTTCTAGTTTGGGGAAAAATCCAGGAAAGTGGCTTGAAAATAGCAAGGCCTGGCACAGTATGCTCGACTGGATGCCAGTGTCTGAGGATGTCCCTTGAGCCAATACAATACTTTTGAGAGAACATTTCAAGTGCCCATCTCTCACTAGGTAGGCAGGTTGTTTACTTCTAATTTTAATTTTAAGTTTTAAAAGTTTTAAAGAGTTAAAGGTTGGGTTTTGTTTGGTTTTTTTCTGTGTTACAGTACCAGCTCGCGAGAACTTGATCCTAAACCAAAAGGCGTAATTTTTTAAGTCTTCTGGATACATTTCAGATGCTCTGCAGATCCATCCATTCCAAGGGATGGTTTCACAGGGCTCCTATTAAACAGCTCCGGGATCGGTGCCAAGAATACTTGGTGATTTATATTTTAAGGTAAATGCTCCTTTTCACCAGCTTAACTGGACTACTCCTACCCATTCTTTCACTGCACTGAATTTCCTAGTGCTACACCACGTGTAAATATTTATGCGTGATGTTTGTGTAGGGTGTAAACATCAAATATATATTCACATCCAAAACTGAGGATGGATAGCAGCCAGCAGCATTTAAAGGGACAATACCTCCTTTGAAGAGAGGCGATACTGTGACCATGGTACAGCAACAGCAGGTTGCATTCTTCCCCAATCAGTTTTCACTTAGGTGTGTTTCAGATAAAGTAAGAAGCCAACCTTAATTTATATTCTCACAGTTGCACTTTTGAGCCGTCCAGAAAATTCACTGTATTCATTTTTATCACCTTTAAACCATTAGAGCCAGATCTCTCAGGCCACCACCACTTTTGACATGAAATAAATGTCAAAAATAAACACATACCAAATCTTCCTGGAATTTTACTGTATTGCTTACCAAGCATGCAACAACATGCTCACCTTTTAATTTATAACGCAATAAAGCTTTCAAACACGAAGCCAAATTATTAAAGAACATTTCTGTTATCCTTCTCGGAATTCATTCATTTCTGATGAAGGAAAGATTAAATATAGGCTGGAAATATATTCATAACGTAAGTGTTCACAGAAACTGCCAGACATTTTCACATCATTAAATGCTAACTGAAATAAGTCCCATCCCATGGAGCCACGGAACACACACTGTCTGTACCAGCACTGCCTTCTCTGTTCCAGGCTGGCTCCTGGCACAGGAGGGAACAATCTCACTGCACCCCCAGCCAAGTGACAATGACACCTGAAATACAGCTCCACTCACCAGCAACGTCTGAAGGACCCTTGACAAAATGAAGAATCAAAACTCAAGCACTTGAGCACATGGACTGTTCCGAGGCTATGGTGAAACCCCTCAATTTAAACCAACCCCTAAAATAAGTTTCTCCCAGACACAACAAAGAATCCAAACTACTTCCACAGCTGGTTCCTATCAGACACCATTAGTAACCACCCATCCCACACAGGAGCACAGGTGAACAGACCATCCTAAGCTAGCAAGACAAAACCAGAAGTAAGATCCAAAGTACAAAAAACAATTTGAATCAGCTGTGCTGCTACAGCTCCAAACCCTGAATGTGGGATCTGTTCAGCCCAGCCCATCCTCAGAAAGTTTAACAAACATACAACTTCGAATCTTAACAAAGTTCCCTATAAATCTTTATGTACATACGTGATTTGAAACACCACCACTTAGCACTTATAAATATCTTTTAATTAGAACACTTCCAGGCACTTTAGAAGCATTAAGCAAACCTCACAAAAATACTTCTGAAATATTGCTGTAATTTCTGAAATGTTTAAGAAAGGTAGATCAAAGTACAAGAGCAAGCCCATGTAAAATGGGCTCAAAATCCACAAAACCTGCTGTAACCAACTCTGCTCATGCAGCTTCTCTCTACAGCCGTGCTGCTGACTATTAAAGACTCTAATATGTCTCAAATCCAGGGAAAAGGAATGGAGGAAAATACAGATATATGTTCCCCCAACTTCAAAACATCAGAACAACAGCTTGAAGTATTTACATTTCCCATAATCAGAAGGAAAAGGAAATGATGCTGAGAATTGTGCAGCCCAGCCAATCCAAAGATTCATGTGATTCAAATCCAAAAGCAACTTCAAAGCTGCCTCATAAAACTCTACCCAAAATATGCAGGCAGCCAGATGTTGGCATCGCAGGAAGAGCTTTCACAGCATCTGGATCCTGCAAGCAACAGCCAAATGGAAGCAGAAACTCTTCTCCATGTAAAAATATTTAACATTTTTCTACTTACAAAAATAGCTATGGTAGAAATATTGTTTATATTTTTTCCGCCCCAAAATACGCCAAGTAAGAAAGTATTATCAATATTGCTACTAAAAGAAAGTCAGCTTCCCTGCACATTCCTGAGTATCTGGAACTAACGTTTCCAAAAATCAGTGCAGCTCTTTAGTTCATGTCCCCACTTCTGTATCCCTGTATGTAGCACATCTCCATCTCCCTTCCCACATGGGCACAGCCGTCCTTAAAGAACAAGATTAATTCACCAGTACCTTGCAGATCAAGGCCACAGGGTAAAACAAAGAAGATCTGTTCTTTATAATGTCTCCAGAGCTACTTTTATTACTTATTTTGATGACAGACAGGGTTAATGAAGTTCTTGCAGAGAACTCTCCCTTTCCTGGGCTAAATGCCCAAATTCTTTCAGGATTCACAAGACTTGTCTATTTAAATTGGGTCCAATTTTTTTTTCCCTACAGAAAGGCCTGCACAGAATGTTCTGAAGAGAAGCTGGGAATTAACCTTTCAAGAAAATTGTAACTAAATGTGCAAGCTCTGTATAAGAGACAAATCACATTTCACACTGTATTCTGCCCTCTGTAACAATTTTCTATTGCTCTAATAAGCTTCAGTGTTGAAGCAAAAACTCAGTGGTATCAGATTATTAAAACCCATGAGCTTACTCATGGAAACAACAGTCCTGCCCACCCTGCATTTCTTGCCCAACCTCCCCAGTGCTGACACCTTATTAATACCTGTGAATAACACACTACTATTCATCAAAAGAAATATTTCAAGTGCAGCAAAATCCAGATGCAGCTATCCCTGACCAGGAAGTTGGAAGCCACGTGGCAAAGCAAGTGCAAAAGCAGAACGGTCCCTCTTCCTGCATTAGTGATGAAGCAGAAAAGCTAAAATAAGACATTCCAGTCACTTCAAAGTGCAAACCAGGGGGCCTAAAAGAAATCCCAGTAAGTCAGTCACAGAGTAAGTTACTGCATACCTTAATATACAAAGAACTAAGAGCAAACACAGGTAGAGAACCATCCCCAACAGTTTACTCTTGGATGGTAAAGTTCTTACATCTGACATAATGTTATAAATTGAGTAATTGACCCACAAGGAAGTAAAGAGCTCAAGAGAGTTAAAAATTACCCTATAAATACCATAAAGATTAACAGGTTTGTAATACCCACCCAAGAAGCGCTTACTCTAAGTAGAATGATTATGAACACACAGCAAGAATATTTACTCCATGGCCCTGAGTTCAGTATATACAGACTCCACAAAAGGCAGCACTGGTTCTTAATACAGTGACAGCTGAAAGTCATTCCTTCGGTTTCCCAGCTGATTAAAGGGTGGCACACAGACACCTGGTTGTGACACACTTGCTTCCCTGAAATACAGTCATGTATTTTTAAAACCTTTTAAAGGTTTCTTGGGCGTTTTTGTTCCAATTTAATGTTTTTGAGACTCTCGGTTTTTCACAACTCTGACAGAAGAGCTAATGAAACACCAGCAGCACAAAGAATGAAGCAGAATCTCCATGAAAGAGGAAGGAATTCTTGTGTTCATGTTTGATATCTATGTACCCTGAGACTCTACTCTTGGCAGAAAGAAACTGTCTCCTCACTGTAATGACACAGATTTGCCCCAAGAACCAGAGCCCACCACAAACCCTCCAAGAGAGGCTTGACATTCAGAGTGTTCCTATGCAGGAAACAAAATGTTCCAACAAGGAGAAAATCCACGCCTTTTCAGGATGGCAGCAGCAAGTGTCCACAAGGTTAAGAACAGGACAAGACACTTCAACTGAAATTCCTGAAAGGATCGTATTGAATGTACTTTGAAGCTGTCATCCATCCTGTAGGTCAGCATTCCCCAATTATTGCACCATCTGCAGCGATTTTCCTCTCCAACTCCACAGTTTAAAAATCCCCAATTTAAGAAAAAAGTTACTCTCCCAAGTCAAAGGGGAGAGTTGGCTCTAAGAAAAGAAGAACGTTATCCTGGACCACCTGAGGCAGGCAGGAGACAGCGGCAGTGTGGGAAGTGAGCACCACCGAGCAGGGGTGAAACAGCTCGGGCTGCGCCAGCCCCAGCACCCCAAGCTCCCAGAGGCAGCAGTCCCAACTACCCAGCACCCGGTTTTCCTGTCAGCATGGACTGAAAGCTCCACTCCATGCACACCATGAGTTTTTAACAGGCTGGTGGATACTTCCCACCTCATAGCAAGTGGGCTTCCCAAAGACCCAACGACAAAAGTAACCGGAGAACAGGATCTGTCACTGAGCTCTGCAAAATGAAAGACTTGCATATCCTCCCCAGGGTGTGGAGCAACACCTGCTCTGTCAGCAGGCTGGGCTGGGACGGGGTCACAGCCCTTATCGGTGCGGTTTTCGGCCCTGCAATACCACCCACGTGGTGAGGAGATCGTGATTCATTTGGAGACTGCACGGGGAGGAGCAGGATGGCGACAGCCTCCCCCAAAGGGACAGCACAACCAGTCCTGGGGAGTCCCACCACATCAAACAACGAAGGGTGTTTGGGCTGAAAGGTGGGAGGATGCACTGAAACAGGACACTGCAACCTCCCCAGGCAGGTCCCTCAGGTCTGCTGGCAGTGCTGCCCTGGCTGGTGGGAACACTGACAGCCACTCATTTTGGAAAGAGCTGTGCAGTGCAAAATGTTATCGCCCTGCCCAGGGGAATCTCTGCCCTTTTCTCCTGTACTTCCACGCTCAGGTTTACCACCCTTGGTTCCTCCAGCTCGGCTGGTTTGGGAGAGGTTTGAGTTCACACACTCCCACACGTCCTCCTGCCACCACCACCACCGCATCAGGAGCAGTCCCTTCCTGCTAAGAGGGCTCACTTCCAAAAGGGGTTTCTGGAATAGCAGCAGCATCATCTCCACATGCGGGAAAGCAACATTTCAGCACCATTTCCAACTGATGTTATACAAACAATTCATCCATCCATCAATCCACTGTTAGACCTTAGATTGAGATAAACCCACCCAGAGGTGCAGCCACATAAAGCTCTGGGGAGCTGAGGCAAGCAGGGACCACTGCACCACCCGACAGGGAAAGTTCAACAGCTTCACAGAGACAACTGCTTCAAACTACAACCCAAACCAGTCAATACTTTGATAAAATAACAAAATAAATTGCCTTCCTAAAAGCAAACACATTGATCTGTCCAGACTGGTGCCCGAGGTCTGTCCAAGGGCAGGGGATGGGCTGGCACCTACTTTGATTCATCGTGTGAAGCACAATTCAAAGGTTGGAGTCCAGAACTGGAGATCAAAGTTACTCAAAACAAATAAGCACAAAAACTTAAAGAAGTGCCTAAGAACTGTAAAATGTCTGTAAATAGTACAAAGGGGTTAAAAAAAGAAAGATAGTAAGGAAATCACCATAAAGGAGACAGTTGGATGCCAACAGCAGAAACAACTTTGTCATTTAAAAAGAATGATCTTACCACCTTCTGCACTTTGTGATCTGACATGTTGTAACTATTTTAATGAGTTTATAATTGCCATGGTGAACTAGCTCATAGAACAATAAACCAGCACATCCAATTTAAAATCCCAAACTTCATGCAGTTCTGTGCAAAACCTCAATTTCTCCGATTTTCAGATCTCAGCAGAAAACACTCAACCTTAAACCTACTATTTTTCAGACTTAGTTACACCTGGACTCTATTAAAAATGTGGATTTGCTGATAGTTTCTAAACTACCTGATTTTCTTGGGTAAAACACATTACAAGCACAGGAAAGACAATACCACCTGATCTTACCAAAACACAGCAGACTACAGAAGTCATGAACTACCTGCAAGGCCTTTTTTATTTTTTTTTTTTAAGATGCAATAAATAATACATCTGACTGCTCAACAAGCATCTGTGAGGTTTCAAGAATGCTTTGGAGAACAAAATTCCCAGGGTCGCATTCACTTACACCACTTGGTTTCAAATAGATATGAGCCTGCTGTCGGTTCACTTAAATGTGTAACAGGAAACTCAAATTTGACTAAAAGGTTGTATTACATTACTATGGGGTTTATATGGAAACCTTTTTAGAAGGAAGAAGCTAAGGGTTTTTTTCCTCTCCCATCTGCGATAGACAGCTGTTCACTCCCTGGAATCTCTGATAGCAGACACTTAAAGTAGCACCAAGCTGAAGTAAACAATTTAGAAATTTAATTTCTTTAATTGTACTGACACCGTAAAATTATTTGCAATTTATTGCATCATGCCACGTTATAAGCCATGTCACAAGACTAAACACTGGAAGCTACATACACTGTTTTAACAGAATAAAAAATATACTTTTTTCTGAAATATTTTAAAATGTTAAAAAACAACCCAAGAGACTTCTCATGTCTGGACAGCAGTTGTGCTTACAGCAAGTCCAGATGTTTAAATACTTAGCACAGGTTAGAACTTCAAGAAACCTTGATCCAATCCAAGGTGTATATAAAAAATAAGCCAAGATAGAAAAAACTTATCTACCCGTAAAAAGATCTGACAGCTTCACAGGCTTCTGCATTTGAACCACTATTAAAAATAACTCCTTGTGCTTTTCTGTTTTTAAACAAAACTTCACCTACCAGCTCTAGAACTGCCACGCAGCCACACACTCAGAACCTCAGTTCCCCCCGTCCTATATTTCAGCCAACTCAAGGCAGCAGCTCCCAGTCTGGCTTCAGAAACACACACCTCCTCACCACCCCCAAAACCTGTGAGAAAAAAATTCCGAAATATTTTACACAGCTAAATTTTCTATGTAAATTAGACACATTGCAGCAATTCCAAAAAGCACTATGACTTTTAGGTCAGACCTAAATCTAGATTTTGCATGCAAATGTTTTGGCTTCTGGGTTTTTCTCTTCAAAAAGAAAAATACTGACTGGGCCAACATCACCTCCTGCTTTGAATACTTTGAACTCTTCTTTCCCCTCCTAGATACTACATTTTCCTTCATTTAACTTTAGAGACATAGCTCTCCAGTGACACATGGAATTCACAAGTGGAAGAGACCCAGGGTCCAGCCAGTTCCCAGGGCACACATCCCAGTCCCTGAACGCAGGCTTGGATCCCTCAGTGCACCAGTCCCACCACGGCAAAAGCAAGGACACAGCTCGGGAAAGCACCACCTGCCCTTCCAGCAGCCACAAAGAGCCAAGCGTTCAACTCCCTTACTTAATCAAGCTCCTTTTGGCTCCTCGGTTTTACACCAACTCACTGAGCTGAGCAGACCCACAGGACTGGAGATGCCAGCCTGGGCGAGCAGAGGACACCAGGGGACCCCTCCAGCTCGGGGGCACCAGCTGTGTGACGTGAGCTCGGCCACTCAGGACTGCCTGGTGCTGACACACCGAATCTTCCCCACTGTTACCATCACTGTTATCAGTTAGATAAAGTGCTGCTGTCTCCTGGAGCACTCCCTGACCTGCCAGTGGAAAGCAGCAGGGCCCTTGCTGAGTGCTGGCTTGTGCTGAAAGCTTTGCAAAGGGTGAGTACAATAAACACAGCTCAGCAGCGTTTGGTAACAGAAAGAACTATTTCCAAGGCCTCTGCCTCTAACAGGACAGTGTTCACTTTGCCCATTTTAGACAACGTTTAACTTCCACATGATTTTGTACCAGGAAAGGCCACTCTGTCCAGTCCATGGAGTGTGGCACAGACACGTGTGAGCCTCCTCTGCCACCGTGCCTGTCCCAGAAACAGGAGCAGAGCAGGTCACCACTCTCTTGTTGCATTTCCAGCATCTTCAGTGACAAGTAGTATCAAGGCCATCATAAACTATATTTCAGCTGCACAACTATTTAGTTTTTGCTTTCAATATTACAAGATTTTTTTCTTGCATCTTGTATTTGTACTGGATACAATGACACATATCACATAATTTCCTACAAACAACCCAGTCAGGCACCTGGAGAGGTGTACATTGGATTAGTCACCATCAGCCCATAAAAGGTAAAACAGACTGGTTAAGTGAGTTTACAGGACAAATGCAGGAGTGTGTGTCACGGGCAGAACGGCCATTCATGACTTCCCTAACCATAATTCTGTGCTCAAACCATACAAAAGTATCATGACCACTCTTCATCTACACAAGTGTTGAGCTGTAGTAAAACTTTGGAAGTTGCAATTAGAAACAGGTTCGTTCAGTGGTGAAGATGAGCCCAACTTCTAAAATGAGGCTCTGTGTACTTACTGTTCTCGTTTGCTGGAGATCACCATGAACAACCTCTTTTGCAACAAGAACCTCTAAGAAAAGCACATTAGAATGACAAAAACTAAAGCACAAGTTGGTCTATTAAATTCATTTTCCCTAAGGACCCATCCAAGCTTTCATTTAGGACAGAGCAAAAGTCCTATAAGCCCCAGATTTCCACTTTCGTCATTTCATTTTTGAAATCTTCTTTTAAGTACTTCCTCTGCTCCTCCAGCCACAGTCCATTTTCTTGCTTTAAATTCAGACTGAATATATTTGATTTCTCCCACCTGCCCCAGCTGTTGGCTGCTGCAGCCACAGGGGTTGGTCTGTACTGCCAGGTTGGTTGTTATTATATATTTTTCATAGCCTTGAGGTCAAATATATTTCACACCACATAAAGGAGGAAAAAATGCTAAAATACATCCACTAATTAATCCTTTACACATCTAGAAAGCTGCAGGTGTTCAGGAAGGGACTTGTTGGTAACTACCCCCATTTTACAGCTAAGAGAGCAGAGGGAGAGCAGGAGAAAAACCCACATGGGTATTTCTGGCTCCTACCCCCATTCAAACAAAAATACTCATTTACTTCGAGTAAACAACAGCTCATTCATTATGCAAAAAAACTCTTCCAAGCCATTGCAAGAGGCTTCAGAACAACAGGTAGGTGCGAATAAAGCCCAAAAACACGCTACAGGAGAAGCCTCAGAATCTCTCACTATTTTCTCCAGTACAGCCTCGATAACTGCAAGAAATGGGAAAAGCCAGTGTAGGCTCAATATTTTCAAGATATATTTCAGTGTTATAGACTGACATAAAACTTTTCAGGCAGGATCACAGAGGGCAAGTACTGCAAAAAAAAACCCGTTTCCCCATATGGGCTTGGAGTCCAAGTCATTCATCTTCATCTGGTTTTCTCCCAACAAAATGAACAGTGAAGAATTTGAAAAGGTATATAAAAACTCACATTCCAATTACACGTCCATCCTCTCTCACAAAATACCTATTTGTCAAGAAACAGAATTCCAGAGGAAGGAGGGGAAAATGAAACAAGCAGAAACGTCTTATACATCACAGGTGTTAAGAAAGCAAAAGTTTGGTTCTGCTCTGACAAGTCCTTTGGGGTGACAGCAGTCACTCACACTCCATCTAGAAATCTCACTTCCCACAGAAGATGCTCTTTTTCCATCATAATAAAACTTTCTCACAGTTCCTATTTTTTTATGTCTCTAAGACTCAGAGCCAGAGGAAACAGGCAGCAACAGTCTTATCTAAAAGCAGTTCCTTCTTTTTTTCTGTTGTTGCTTAACAGAGTATGACTGTCACAAGGAATGTCTACAGGAAAAAAATAACAGTGGAAATGTCAAGAGATGTCTCAAATGTAAAAGCTGTAGAAATGCTGCAAAAGTTAAACGGTTGCTTACAGTGATTCACAAAAAACGAACTTTTAAAGGAGACACAGAACTGACAGCAAGATAGTCACAATGTGTCAGGAACTTGCATCACTGGACTTCTAATTGCTTCAATATTTCCTATCAAACCACTTCTCCTGCAATAATGCCATAGGCAATCACCATAGGCAGAGATATTCCATGTGTGCGAACAGGCAGACAAACAGATGGGCTCAGAAATCCACCGTTATTCTAAACAAGCATAAATCACACTTTGGAGGGAGGAACACGTTGGGTGGAAAAGATGGTATTTGATAGTTCGTCTCTACCATGTGCTCTCTCCAAAGCACTGGGGTTACGGCGGGCTTGGGGGAGAGCGCGGCAGAGCGCACCCCGGAGCGGCTCCGGGACGCGGGGATTGCCGGCAATGGGTCTCAGGAGACCCCAGAGCGAAGCAGCCGGGCAGGGTCTCGGGGTCTCCCGGACAACCCGGGATTATCTCCGCCAACCCCGGGACCTCCCGGAGCCCCACCGAGGAGACAAACGAGCACATCCCGGGCTCTGGGGGGCAGCGGCGCTGGGAGGGGCGCGGGGCCGGGAGCGGCTCCTCCGGGACGCGTGTGCTCGGAGCACAGCTGCTAAAATGGAGAAAAAACCCCAAAACCTCCCCAAACCCTCCGAGCGACATCACAGCGCGCAACCGCTCGTGTTTGTACCACAGTCGCAACTT
>VZRO01007026.1:1118346-1227015 GCA_013397915.1 Daphoenositta chrysoptera
CCGCTCCCGCCGGGGCTGCGGGAGGCCGGCCGGGGCCGCTCGGCTCGGAGCGGGGCCCACCGCGGGTCCGGCGCAGGCGTTTCGCAGCCTCGGGCCTCGAGTGAGGCACGGCCGAGTTCCTGCACGAACCGGCCTGGACGGGTTTGGCTCCAAAACGTCTCCAGCGTTTGTGACAGAAAATCCTCCATCCGCAAATTAAGACATGTATGAGTACTCGACATAAATTGAATTGAACGTGAAATTCAACAGGCTTTTTTTACGAGTGGGCACGAACCTGAAAGTAAACTTGGCAATAAACACAAACCAAACGAGCGAGGCTCAGCAATGGTCCCTGCGGGGCGGCGGGGCTGGGGACCAAGGCAATTGCTCCTATTTTGTCAACTGTTGTCAGTTCTGCCAAACTTGTGTGGAGACGTTTGCTGGTACGACTGGAAACTCCCAGCCCTTGCACAGCACAGCGCTAATGCCCGCGAGCCCTGGGGCAGCTCACAGAGGAAACACGCTGTGCCAGCAAAAGCACCTTTGCCACTATGACCATTTCCACGCAGCCCTTTGCTTGTTAAAATACCACTTTAAAATGCTTTTTTCCCCCTTTTCAATCACTCCTGTAAGGCAGGCGAGTTGAAGTGCCCTAGCAGTGAGCACGGCGCCAGTCCAGGCGAGCACGGGGAGGCTCGGCCCAGTCCAGCCGGAGGAAGGCCGGGCAGCCGCGCTCGCGGGGGGCTGGCCTTGGGGACAGGGCTGGCCTTGGGGACGGGGCTGGCCTTGGGGACGGGGCTGCGGCCTCACCCCGGGGTCCCATGCCTCGGCCTCGCTGTCTCCCGACCCCTCCAGGTGTGCTGCAGCCGCCTGGAGAGGACGGTGGTGCCCGGTGCCGCCCTGCCCCGCAGCGCCGGGGATGCTGTGCGTGCTCCCGGGAGCGGCGGGGAAGGCCCCGCTCCGCGTTCTGCCCGATGTTCCCCAACACGCGGCTTCCAAGGAAACGCCTGCGGCCCTCGTGGCGTGTCGCTGCTGTGCCCCTCTCTCTCGCCTGATTGCATCACCTACACCTACACCAGAGCTGTGCGGAACCTGCCCAAGACATTTCGGTTCAAATAAGTCACTTTTTCCAGCAGGCTCCACTTACATACTTCAAAATAATTCTGTGTTTTACAGAACCTGAAACATGATGGCAGATCTTCGCTCAAATGGCAGATCTTCGCTCAAATGGCTTTTATCCATAGAAACTCCTACTTTTAGGAAAACCTTCTTGCTAAAGCCGTGCCACCCCCAGCATCCAGAGAGACCAGAAACTGCCGTGGTGGTTTGGGAAGATTTTAACTGTTTCTTCTGGAAATGTCGCTCGGTTTTGGGTTTGTTACAAAGCTGTTCACACCTAGCTAATAGAAATTCACTGTGTTCAGTTTGGGTGAATATAAACAAGATCCAGGGGCTTGAGTTTCTGATACATTTAAGAGACAGTGAAAGTAGATTCTCTCTCCCGGAGCATTTCTGATGGCGCAGTTTCTCTCCGGGGTGCAGATGCCTGCACAGCTCTGCAATGCTTCTCACTAGAGACAGAGCAATAGACACAACAGATGGAAACTAAGAGGCCACCTGGTTTTAAAGCAAATCATATCATCAATCTATCAGTACAAAATCTGAAACATGGGAAAGTGCTTAGAGAAACAAAATTAATTCAATTTTTTTTCTCCAAACTCAATTTTCCCAAAGTCTGTTGATGTACCATTTGCAAAAATGCATTTCTTTCTCTTAAAATGAGAATGTCAGTGGATTGAGGTGGAAGAACTTAAGTGCTTTACATCAAAACAACAACCAAAAAATATCTATTGTTAGGCTGCCATAAGTTACTGTCTTTCTATTCAGAAAAGCTGTTTTTAAAAATCTGCTACATTCTTGTGCACAGCTCCAAGATCCAGGTTTTTCATGGCTAAATTAGACAGACCAGACAGAATTAATTTAAATTATCAACAGCAATTCAGTTAGGAAAGAAAATTAAATTTCCTCAATTAAGTCTTGACAGAAATAGACTTTCTTTCATATCTGTGCTACAGTTCTGTGTTAAATTCTCTTTCAAACAACCCCTGAAGTGAGAACTTTCAGATGTTTACTTTACTTCTTTTGTGTTTCAGGGTCTGTACTAACAGCCACAGATCAAGTCTCCTGAAGTGTAAAAAAAATGTATTTTATACACACACATCTAAATGAGGGTTGCATCATTCACAGATCCTAGCTAACCATTCAATTTAATCAGTTGATTATTTTATACAGTTCAAGGATGGGTTGATGTACATCTTAATCTAGAATACTTGAAATCCCACTGATTCAACTGTGCAAAGGAATTCTTAGTAGTTACTGTAAGTCTGTAAGGAATGGAGAACTACCTAAATAAAAGTATTTTAAATAACTTATTTTTTAACCTAAAATACAAATAAATAGTTTTTCATCCCTCTAAAGCCCTTATAGCCAATACTCACATGGTTGTAGAGCACCCACAGCCTACTCACTATTTCCAGCCCAATGTTGTAGCACTGACCCACTGGGAGTGAGGCCACTTCATGTTAATTGTTCCAACAGAGCCAAGCACAGCAAGGGAGCACTGTAATATCAGTGGGGGCTGAGAACATGAAACCACGAACATTCCTCTATTACTTGTGGGTATGGAGATTCACAAGTCTGTTTTGGGAAAACTAGAATGATCTTGACCCAAATCTTTAAGGATTTTGAATCAACATACAGTCAATTAGATTGATTTACTTTATCCTGAGAGCTAAATGCAACTGTCACTGTATCCTTCATCCTTAGTCTGTTATCGATAAATTCCTGGCCTTACTGACTTAATGTATGCCTATTGACTTATTTATTTTCCATTCCTAATAGCACACACTGAGCAGGCTGCTAGAAGTTATTTTTCAGGGGAGGAAAAGCAACACAAAAAAGCCCCCAAAAAACAAAATAACCTTCTTCTTCAAATGTGAATTGTAGAGTTCAAGGAGAGTCAGTTTTCCAGCAGTAGCTGGAGAAGCCAGGCTGTGGATTCCTCTTTCCACAGGCAGGGCTGCAGCTCCCTCCACACAGGCCGAGTTCCACAGAGCGGCTCCAGCCTGCGCGCTCCGGCTCAGATTTCCATAAGGTTGGGTCCCAGAGGAAGCATTAATGCTGAAGGAATGCATACCAGCGTGGAACGAGGCGAAAAGGCAGCACAAAATCTCTCCAACAGATTGCTCACAGAAACACCTCTTTTGTACCATATTTAAGATCTGTAGATTGATCTCATGAGCATTTGCGCAGCAGTTCAGTCTCAAACTGATAAGCGTGCTCCGAAAGGAGAGAAACAGAATCAAGGCAGATTAAAAAGCGCTGCTCTTGGGGAAGATAAGGAACCGAGAGCCACCACGTGACCCAGAAAGCGCTCCAGCCCGGCCGCCTGCGGATCTCATCAGGGAACCAGATGTGACCAGTGGCAGAATATCCTTCTCAGCGTGAGATCTGGAGGATGTGATTGCCATCCAGGAAAGGGGAGATGGGAAAGTATGATGGGGAAAATGGCCTTTTTTATAGAGTCTAATTGCTTAGAAGAAAGACACATTTTCTTTTAAAGAAGAAGGGATGCTCAAAAACAGGCTCAGGAAGGTGTCTGGAGGAAGGAGCAGAAGGATTTTTCACATGGACAGAAAGCTGAACATTGCCTCCTTTTTTCTGGTGGTTGTGTGTTTGAAATGATGAAGTGACAGCAAACATTTCTCATTCATTTCTTTGGTCAGCTGAAACCAGGGCTGGGCAGTGCAAAAAAAGTGGAAGAGGCCTGTTGTCCTCTTCTCACGGAGCAGGAAATTGTGAGTTTTCATTCATGAGTTTGCTCATTGTCCCGCATGGCGAGGACAGCTCCATCCCAGGGGAGGGAACACCTTGGCCTTAGCACAATGTCCTTGTCACATCCAGGCCAGCTGCAGGGCTGTCCCTGCCAAGCTGCTGGGTGGTACCTACCACCACCCCAGCTGCAGAGAGCTCCTGGCATGAGCTCCACCTTGCCTCAGAGGGGCTGTGGGGTGGCTGTTACTGTTGCTTTTGTGGAAGGGCAAGAAGAAGATGGAGTTTTTCAAGCACCCAGTCTTGTGGTTGCTGCTCATTTTGGGGCAACGAGAAGGAGGAGGAAGTTTACCGTACAGAGCTGGAGTTGGGACATGGAGTAAGCTATGTGTCCTGCACACTCACTGTGCTCTTGAGAGAGAAAGAGTTGTGGATGCCTTGTCTCAGCCCCAGCAAAGGGTTTGGAGATGAAGCCTGTGCCCTCGAATCTGTATTCCAACAAAGCAGAGAAGCAGTGCAGGAAGCAGAGTGCTGGGGTGAGGCACCCAGCAGCCTGTGTTGCCAAGCAGATGGGCTGCCGTGTTCTCAATCAAGTGCAGTTTTTAAGGTCATGCCTAGATAATGAGCATCACAGCACCCAGTCCTAAAGATCATGAATATATGGATGAATATTGACTCACGCGTTTTCCGTTCTGCAGCTCCGTTCCTGGAGCTGTCCCTCTGCACCAGCTGTGTGAGCCTGGAGCTGCCACACCACTGGTGTTGGAGTTCACCCTGCCCCTGGTGCTGGGCTTTGGAGCAGCTTCCTTCAGGCTCGGTGCCTCCCTCTCACTTCTCCGGGCAGGGTGTGAATGTGGCTCACCGGGCTGGAGCCACAGAGCAGCAGAGTAACTGCAGAGCCTGGGCTCAGGTGTGAACTCAAACCACATGTTAAGCTGATAGTGAAGATAAACCCTTCTAACTACTTCATTATTGTGTAAGCCAGACACAAGCTTTACTGCTCTGTCTCCCTGTTTTCTTAATGAACTGCCTTAAGTTGATCCCTGTTTATATAGTTTATATAGTGTCCCTGGTCATTAGTGAGGCTCAAATACCTCCCCTTGTGCAGCCAGAGAAGAGGAGAGAGGAAAGAAATAGAGAAAAGAGAAGGAGGAAAGCAATTCAAGCCAGATTGAGCAGCTCTGGCTTTAACAGTGCTAGGCCCTTCCCCTGTTTTCCCTGACATTCCTCCTGGTGACCCTTTCCAAGTGTTCCGGGCGAGTTTCTCAGGAATGCACAGCTATGCTCTGTCTTCGTGAGCTCGGCTTGTTATTCCAAAGGAGCTGGCAGAGCTCCCCAGCTTTCACAGCCAGATGTTACGAGGGTGACCCTGCCAGACACTGCAGGCATACACCTTCCCATTCCCAGCCCCTTGCACGGGGAGTAGTTTCTGAGGAATCTATTCTGGGTAATACTTTTCTTTTGTGATTTATTCTCTTCCTTCACTCTGAAGATTGGTTCATAGCACCAATGTCGTATCATTTCACAGCTAGAGGAAGAGGGATGAATTTTGCCATAAATTTAATGGCAGCAGGACAGAGTGGTAACTGAAGGATTTTTGGGTCCTACTCATGAGTCAGGACCCAAGCTGTGTGTGGTGTTGTGCAAAAAACACAGGGCAAAAGGAGACTCCTGCCCAGAGAAAGCTGCGGGTAGTTTTACATTTCAGACTAATCATATGGATCCACAGAGACAAAAGAATGCAAATGAAAAATTAGGCACTATTGGTACCAGAACACACGGGATCATACAACATCAACAGCTCTTCTTCCATCTTTTCTTTGCCTGTTCCAGGTATTCCTCTAGCTCGTGGACAGCTCTGGGGATGCACACACCGAGGTGCACAGCCAGGGCCCATCCTTTGGCGGAGCAGAAATCCATCACTGCACTCTGACTGACAGCACGACGACTTTGTGATCATAACCTCGTGTCCCGTGTGCTGTGGGACAGCCCACAACTGTTTTGACCTCCAACCTTCTTTTTCCTCTATTGCTGTTCGTAGTTTTGAACTAAACTATAAATTCTGTGGGACAAAAACTTTGTCCACTGTAGGAGCACATTGGATTCCTGACCACTCTTATGCTTTCCAAGAGCTACTGCACTGCAAATACTTAGAGTATGTCTCAGAACTAATGACTTGTCACTTCACTTAATTCATCAAGATGTCAAATGGAGATTGCACTTTACCTCAAAATGAGCTGGGGTGGAGGTGGAAATAATGTCATTTAAATTTAATACCATCTTATGATGGTAACATTCAAACATTCAAACAAATTACAAATTTAACCTTTGAAATAGTATTTTGAAAGGAAGTTAAAATAATTGCAGAGCATAGTTCTTAAAGTTGAAGTGCTTTCTGTTCCTGCACTGAAAGGTGCTGCAGAAATGCAGAGCATTATGTTTATTTATTAATAATCCCACAAAGAAATTTTCATGATCGCCACTGGGGACTGTCTGACAGGTGACACAGGCGACCTTCTGCCAGGAGTGACATCTCTCCCCTACAATTTACATTCTTTAAATGATTTGCGATCAAATTACTTACAGCACAAATTAGTTTCTCCCCCACTGTTCATTCTCACAGCATCATATTCAACTGTTTGTTCCACAGGGCCATAAAAATAATAATATGGAAAGTCAGTGCCTCTGCTTCCAACATGGAAACAGTGCACTGGCCAAGAGATCGATTCCTGCACTCATTTTCTCAGGCACTGGGATTTGCATCTGGGGGAGATGCAGGTCATTGGCTGGAAAAGAGCATCCTGGGTTCACATTTTGATTGCACAACCAGATAAACAAACCAAGTGTCCCAATTAGAGGGAAGAAAATAATCAGCATTCGGTGGTACAGGAACTGAGCAGACTAAGGAACAGCTTTGGAACAGCCAAAGAACAAACCACAGACATTTACTGGGTGTTAGGGAGACTGTAACAATCAGTGGCAGGGAAATGGTTAAGAGAATATATTAAAGGTGCAAAGGGTCTCCCGACCTCTGCCACTGTCAGTTCTGTCAATGGGCCAACAGACGCCAGTGGAATAATTATGGCCTATATTTAGATTATGGATGCATCGGACAGGGTGAAGGTTGAACATGGGGAACATGGTTGTTTGCAGTTCATTAGTGATAGGAGCAGCCAAGGGTGGGAGGAGGGCACTGAACTGGATTCATCCCACCTGGAGTGCTTGTGCTGAGCTGCATAATGTCAGGGAAAGAGATCTGATTAGATGGGGAAACAAAAGCAATAAACAACTGTGTTCAGCCTGTCACACCCAGCAAGCCCAAGGAAGGAAGGAAGGAAGGAAGGAAGGAATGAGCAGAGAAAGCAAGAGCAGGCTCTGGCTCTCAGCCATGCTGTTCCTGCAGCAAGGAATGCAGCTGAGACACGGGGTGGAAATGCAGAGCTGGGAGCTCTGTGCTGTGGGCTGTGTTTGCACACGCGCGTGTCACACGGAAGACCATAAGGAGTGGTCTCCAGCTGTACCCCGTGCATCCTGTGCCCGGTGCCAGCCCACGGCCCTGGGAGTGGGGAGGGTGCTGCGGGCTGCTGCGGGCTCTTCTCCAAGGGGCCCAGGCGGATGCAGAGCAATAAGACGTGCAAGGACTGTGATGACCCTGCCGAAAAAGGCCTTGAGGGTGCTGCTGCACAGGTCTCCAGCTACTGATTGGTCGACACAACTATTAGTAAATGGCAAGTCAGGTAAAGAAGAGGTTGAAGGGAATGCAAAATGGAAACCAGATGGCACAGCATCACATTAATTCTTCAATGCAGACTACAAATGACTGACAGTTTCCCATCATACTGACTACACAGGGCCCCAGTCAAATGGCTGGCAAAGTTTCTTTACTCCAAGACACTAGGGATAATGAACTCAGAAGTTTCTGAACAGCTGCCTTTCATGGATCATTTGGAATTTGCGATGCAAATATGAAAAATCCATGTTAAATGCCCTCAACTAATTGAGTGGAGAACAGCGAATACAAAAGAATAGATCGCTGACCTTGGTAAAAACAACACAAAAGCCTTAATCTGCCCAGAGAGACCAAGATGGGAACTGAGGAGCAGGAGAGAGCAGAAGCCTGTATACTATCCCTCAAGTTCCTAATTCTGCTTGCCAAGAGATAAATACACACTTTCCTTTTGGGACTATACAACAGCACCTACCTCCCTTCCTTACAACCCACGGCAGTGGAGAAGGAGTGGGTGGGAGCTGGGCTTCTGACAAACTGCCAGTGTCAAACTTGACAATTCAAGGCAGAATCTGACACCGGGGGAGAAGAGACAACTGTTAAAGTGTAGCTGTTAGGAAAGGTGGGGAGGTGGGTTTTAACAGCTGAGAAGGCAGAAGATAACGGGAGAAGAAAGGGAGGGCTGGGTGGGAGTGGGCGGGTGAGAAGCAGGACAGCTCAGACCACTGGGGCTACGACACTGCTGCTCACAGGCAAGGGTGACATGGAAAATGCAACACTGGCAAAACTGAAAACAAGGGACAACTGTGGCTTTCCAGGATGATGTGGCAGAGCTGTTCACCTTGGAAAAATAAGGAGTTCATGTTGCCTGGCTGTATATTGCAAATCCCTAACACTTTTCCCTAGATAGGTGTATGCTCCAAAGGTATTAATTTTTGACCATCAGCTGCCTGGATGAGGGGCTGTTTCTGCTGAGCAGGCTGGACAGATAAGAAATTGCTCTCCCAAGGCTCCCTGTATAGAGAACAGCAGCAAGGTCCAGCAAGCAAGCAAGTCTCCCCAGTTGTAGTTTTCCAAAATTGGAACGTCATGTCCGCTGGGCTGCACATACCAGCTCTGGTCCTGTCAGCTGTTTCTCACTTTATCATCGTGCTCCTTCGAGGGAGCCCAGATAACTGCTCTCATGTTGCTGCAGGCACCGCCACACCTTTCCCAGGTTGTGTCTGTAAGGAGCAGCAGAACAGAAACATTGGAGACAGAAGAGGCCAATCTATTATTTATACCCAGCTACTCCCCTTGGGCCTGAACAAGCAAAAAGCTCTCTTTAAAGGCTTATAGTTCTTGGTCAGGTTCCAAGAGAGACAAAGGGATGTTGTAAAAAGAGTTTCATATGAGCTTGGTAAAACACTCTCCTAGGGAAGAGGCAGCAGGTTTCCTTTGTGTGGGAAGGCAGGAGGTAGACGATTTTGTTTAAATTTACATTCACAATGAAGGATTTTCCTGTGTGTATCAATGGCTCACATTCAAATTTACATTTCTTTGAGCAGTTTTCTGCATTTGTAGGGTTTCTGTGCCATTTCTGAAGCAGCAGCCCTGTTTCATGCCCTCTTAAGTCTGTACCACTCAGGAAGTTGAAAGTGCTGACTCAGCTCTCCAGAGAACCCGTGAAGCATCGCTGTCCTTGCTGTTTGCAGTTCTCAGATGTGAATAACCACAGAACAAAAATGTTTTTGTGCCCCTGGTTCAAATGCTGGGCAGATATGGGGCTTTCTTTTCAACCGGAAGGAAACAGGGAGATACCACAAGGGTGCCACTGCTGCTGAAGGAAGAGCAAAGACAACTGAAGCAATGGAGTATCAGGAAAAAAGCAGCGTCGCAGTCAGGTGTTGTGCTAGAGGTCTGGGAAAACACTTGGAACGTGCTTTTGCTCCACTAGCTTCAGCCAAGTTTTAAATGCCCAGAAAGGATCTGGAAGGTTGCCAAGACAACAGCATTTTTGAAAACCGCAATGTTCAGGTTTGGGTGGGGATGAGGAACATGTTCAAGTCATTCCACAGTATCTGGAATCACAAGCCAGCAAGAGAGCACATGCGGTCGGTAATGCCCAGCAGGAACCGATGCAGCCGGCACAAAGTTCTATTATTCCTTTTACTCAGCACAAACCACATGTTTTTCATTAGGTCCAAATTGTAAAAGAAAATATATACATATTAAACCAAATACCAGAGTTGTGTGAACGTGTGTTTGGCAGTTTGCATTCAGGTTACAAATGCTCACAGTGTATTTTACAAAAATGCTGTTTTACAAGGTTATGATCCGCAGTCAATAATGCGAGACATGCCACATTCTCAACCATCATTTTGGCCCACACTTCCTCAAAAAGCAAATAAACAAAGTAAACTAAATCATCCTGCACTTCAACAGCTTGGTTGGTTGGGTAGATTAGTGCCTCAGAACAAAAGGGTTCATGGATCAGCGACCTCTTCAGTTTCCTGAATGTTTTAAGCCTGGCTTCCTAAGGACGCAAGACTCCTGCATTCACACCATCCATCTGTCATCTCCCCCCACCTCCTACACCCCCATCTTTTTAGCTCACTGGCCAATTTTAAATAATTTTATGTAATTTGGCAGGCAGTTGAAGGAGGCTCCAACACGGAATTCGGTTTGCCAAAGTTTGTAAAAGGTCAGTGGGCTAGAAAGCGATGAGATGAGTGTCCGTGCTGAGCCCTGCGGGCTGGCCACGCACACGGCCGGGAGGGCACGGTCCGGCCCCGGGCCCCGGGGAGCAGGGGGCCCGTTGTGCCCAGCAGGGCGATGTCACAAGCACACATCAAGGCACTTGTCACTGGAACAGCAGCTCACCCCGCTGGGTTTGGATGTGGGATCTGCCGGCCCTTCCTCCGAGCCCGCTGTTCCCTGGCATTGTGCGCGGCCTGGATTTCACCGTTGAGAAATCGCTGAGAACAAGCAGTAACTGTTGAGCAGCAATATTAGCAAAGGTGGTGTTTATGCCATAAAAGTATGCTGTGCTGGTGAGACATGTGTAGAAGGAAGCAGGATCTGGGAAGCGATTGTTTTATGAGGGACTGACTTTAAAATGACTCATTTAGCACAGAGCAGCAATTGTGACTTTATTAAAAATCACCATGTTTTGGAGTGAACTCCTTGGCTTGGTTACATGTGCTGCCAACTTCAGCTTCATCAGAAAATAGGTCTTGCTGAATTCCCATGGAAAAGTCCTGGAGTGGGTCCCAACTCTGTCTCCCTCTGCGGGGATGATGCTGGCACCCCTACTGCGGTGCGGCGGGGCCGGAGCCTGATCCTGCCCTGGTGCAATCACATCTCCTGCTGCTTTTGTAACAGCTTCCTGTTGTTATTTCTGTTCCTCTGCATTCTTTAGGTACATTTTGTGCAGCACTCAGACACTTCAAAGTGCTGGTATTAAATTAAGCAAAAATGCTCACTTGAGACAAAAATCATACTTCTCACAGTTTCAAGATTTCAAACTGCAGCCCCTTTCCCGCCACTGCCAGCGGCTGTGGCACACGCCAGGGCAGGATGTTCAGAGAACACAGAACCCAGGGAAAGCAAGTGTGGGAGAAACAGGACTTCTTGTAGTTAAGTTTCTACAGCTTTTAAGAGGATCCAACAAATTCCAATGTAAAACAGACTGCTTCACAGTTTAAGTGTATGGACTTTACATGGCCAATTTAAAACTCTGCATCAAACTGCTTTCTTCTCTCCCTTCCCCCAAAACAGGTTTTGGGGATGGAAATACTGATCTAAACTAAATCCCAGGAGCCTGACAATCCTTCTGCAGAACTTCCCTGAGACCCTGGGATGTTGCCAACTTCAAGCGATGGAAAGGAAGATTGCCAGGTCACAGGGCATGCCACAGATGGGATTCGACTTCTAAGCAGTCATTTAATTTAGGCCTGGAACAAGATTTATGAGACTCTATCTGAAATCACAGAGAAAGAAAAAGATACAGGGCTGGGGGGACGAGGCAGGTAGATGTGAATTCAGATGAGAGGAACTCCATCTGAAGTGTGTAGAATATTCCTGTGAGGCTTCTAGTTTCCATCTCTGTTTTACAGATTGGGAAACTAATGCTTCAAGTAAAAAATCCGTGCTAGCAGAGATAATAGTAGCAGAGGGAAGAATAAGGACATGCAAGTCCTGCTGCCCAGCTTTGTGGTCTGGGCCTCCTCCTCCTTCACACAGTCCCCATGCAAGGAGGATGGGGAAAAAGGAAGAAATTTTGTGTTATTTTCTGCTTGTACTGAACAAGGCCTCCACAACTGGAGATGCACCATGGGGTTGGCCTTGCACTCACACTAGGCAGAAGAAGTCCAACCAGTAGCCACAGAGCAGCTTCCCCAGCACAATCCCTTCTCACAAATGAGGCCTCAGCTCAGTGAGAGGCACAGTTATGTCAGTCCTGTTCCCTGGAACAATTTCACTAGCTACCTCTAAGGCGTTGTTTGTCCTATTGAGCAGCACCTCACCCAGAACAAGCTGGTCTTCCAAAGTGCTTGTCATTTTCTCTCTTTGTTCTCCTCCCTTCTCAAACAAAAACAAATCAAACCAGACCAAACCAAACCAAACCAAAATGAAGCAAAGTAAGAAACAAAACTGTTTCCCCACAGACTGCAGACATAAGCGAGATACAGGTGCAGGCTGCACAAAGCTAATGAGTTCAAATCCCAGCTCTGCACAGACCCTCTTAGGAGAGGCCCAGCCCTTTGAGGAGTGCAAATGAAAAGAGGAGCACAAGTGGGTGCACCTGTAGGAGCCAGCGGCTGCTCCTGCTCCAGTGGTGCTGGTGGCATGCTCACTTCACAGTAATGTCTTTCCCTGAAGCGCTTAAAAGTACAAGTTAACCATCAGCCTTGGTAGCACTGCAATGCAGCTGGTCATTGCTGCCCCCATTTTATAGCTGTACAAACTGGGGTGCTGGGCAGAATTGGGAACTTGTCTGTGCAGGTCATGAGGTTTGTCAGGGCAAAGACACGGGGTGGCTGTGCCCACCCTGCTGTGCTGCTCCTTTCCCTGTCAGCTGTGGCCCCTGAGGTTCCAAATCTCAGCCAAGGAACTCAGTTCCCTCCTTCTGTTAGTGGCAGTGACTGGTCACCATGGCAAATTTAATGTAGAAGGAGGAAATTAAAATGGCTCCTTTCCACTTTGGAAGAGCAGGAGCCTGGTGAGACTCAAATTAGGCCAGGGGTAGCAACGTGCCAGCACCCGCCCTGTGAACAGCACAGCTCATGGGTGCTTTCCACACCAGGACCCACAGAGCTCCCCACGAGAGAGACGCCCGAGCCAGGACCAGCTGTGGATGGAGCCAGGGACCCACACCTCGTCTCCTATCTCGCTTCAGATCCCTGTGAAGCCCTGTACTCACCCTGTCCCACAGGGAAACCACCTAATAGCAGCTTTACAGAGGAGTCCTGGCAGTGATGTGTCTTAATCACTGCAAAGCTCTGAAAGTCAGTGGGAGGAGAAACATGTTCCTACAGCTTTAGATGGTGCTTTCCAGAAGTGTCTCTCACTTTGCTGCTGGCAGCTTAGATTCCTATTATTTTGCCTCTTTGGCACATCTGGACAGGAGGGGAAGCTGCCTCCTGGCCCTGCCCTTGACCGGCCATGCTGCTGCCAAGCCCTGCATGCCACTGCAGTGACCAGAGGAACCAGGGGCTCGCACTGCCCTTGCAGAGACCCAGCTCCACATCCGAGGTGTTCAGTCGCCCTCCCTGCCCTCCCACGGGTCACTTTCCCCATTCCTCAGCCACCAGCCTGACACGTGGCATACTGCAACTTGGCAAACTTTACTGAACCCTGGAGCACCTCTCCCACACCCCAGGCTGACAGGGACACACTTTTCCACTCCACAACATTCCCAGTCATGTCCCACAGAGCTCTGCTGTTGTGATGCTTCGAATTCAGAGACTGTAAATGTGCAAACCCCAGGAACAAGGACACAACACCCACACCCACATGCCAGGGCCCGGATTAAGGCAGAATCCATTAGATCCTGCAGCCAAGAGTGGATGGGCGCTGAGATTCCCCAGAGGCCCACACATGAACCATTTAACAGAAACAGAACAGCCCCTAGCGCCCTTGAGACATGGGGCTGGAAGATCCAGTTACCCACTGGGTAGATTCCCCTTGGCTGGTCAGCCCAGAGGGCAGGACACTGCTCCTTGCTTCTTGCTGGGAGCAGCTGGTACTGGTGGAAGTTAACCCTTTCCTCCACATGCCACCAGTGTCGCCTCTGCAGCTGGTGGAGCACTGTGGGCTGGGGCTCTCCAGGTGCTGCTGGGGCTCTCCGGGTGCCACAGGCTGGGACTCTCCAAGGCTGCAGGCTGGGGAAGGCCCGGTGCCGTGCCAGCCAAGCTGTGCCTCTCTGCAGCGTTCCTGCCTGGGCAGCGTTCCCCACCTTGGCTGCTCTGCATTTACTCACCAGGAAATGTTTGAGCTTCACGGAGTCGTGAGGCTCTTTCTGCTGCTGGTTGTTAACCAGGGCAGGGCTGTTGGGGGACAGAAGACAAGCTGGGAGCCAGGGGTGTTCACCCAGGCCCTGTGCACATCCAGCCCCAGCATCACAGCTGGTTACAAGGGGCTAAAAAATTCTCAGTGCAAACAAGTGGGACTCACAGCCCAGCCCCAAAAGCCAGCACAAAGCCTGGCTGGATCTGGACCCCATGGGGTGGCAGGATGCAGAGCCCAGAGCTCAGACCAGCTGCCTGTTTCCTCAGGGAGCTGAGCCGGAGCTCTGGCCAATGTGCCTGATTTCCCTCTCATTTATTTAAGATTTTCAGCAAGACATTTCCACAGCTACTCCCGATTTACACCAGTGGGAATAAGCGATGGTCCAGGCCCCTCCTCCCAGAAGCCTGGCCAGGGTTCCTGAGATTTCTTCCTCACAGAAAGCATCGAGGGTCCATTTTTTCCCTGTTAAATCATCTGATTTTTTTGGCTCCCCTTTCGAGAAGAATTCTTTCTTTCTTTTGAATTAATTTTGCTCAGTTCCAGCACTGACCCATGTTTATGAAAGGGACTTATGAGCTGTAATGTTAACTAGCCTCAGTTTGCTGATTCAGCAGCAGAGTAAATAGGTAATTACACTCTGCCATATGTGTCTCTAATTCCAAATAGGTGGTGTCCAAAAGGCACTGTGCATTACCAGTGGATGACTGGAGTTGGGACTGTAAAAATGAGTAAATTGGTCCCCAAGGCCAGAAAAAGCTCTGTCAAATCCCACTGTTTATATCATACTGAGTGGCTGACTTGTGGTTATTTTGTAATTTAATACTGCTAAATGTCAACGGGAAATCCTTTCAACTGCAGTTTGATACCTAGTGACAGAAAATCATTCAAGACTTAGACAAAGCAGCAAGCTCAGAGAGGAGCATTTTTTTCTTTTAATCTTTGCATAAAGAGTGATCCTGCAGCAGCTGCCCTGCCCCGAGGGGGACAGGACAAACACACTGCTGCCCCCAAAGATGCCCCTGTCCTCTGCTGTGCCCGTAGCAGTGACTGCAGCAGTCGCTGGGCTCTGTTTTCCCTGTGCCTCCCCAGTCAAGCCCAGATGGACAAGTTTCTTAAGTCCTTGTCTTGCAAAGCCCAGTGTATGAGCCCAACTCTGCTGCCTGCATGTCTGTTTTTAAAAAAAACAAAAACCCAGAATTGCCGCATTGTCCAAATACTTTCTGTAAACAAATCCAAAGACTCAAGCAAGGGCTGCTCCAGCTCTGCTGCTGAAGGAGCTGCAGAGGAGATTGCAAATGACTTGCAACTCCTTCAAATGCTGAACTGAGTCTCATAGGCTGTGTTATATAAATGTCCAAACTCTCCCAAAGCAAGCTCCTGCACTCGTTCACGGTGCTGTCCTGCCCCAGTGAGCTCTCTGAGGTGAGACAGCAAACTGGAGTCACCTACTCTGGTGCTTCCAGCAGCTGCTCATCTCCTCAGTCAGGGACGGTTATCTCCTTTTCCCTGGGATCAGAGCACCACAGTGGCACATCGGCAAGGAGGAAGGGACCCGGCTCAGACCTGGCTGGGCACAGCCCAGGGGCACCTGCCATCAGCTCTGTGCTGTGGCAGGACTTTGTGCCATGGGGGAGCACCAGCTTGTGGCACACACAGCCCAGGGGATTCTGACCCAGCCCAGACATGCAAGTAAAGAGTTTTCTTCTTCCCAACGTGCAAGCACGGGGCTCTGCTCAGCCCAGGCTCAGGCTGTGTCCCTGCAGCTCTTTGTGCTGGGCAGCAGCACCACGTTTCCCAGGGCTGCTGTCCAAGCAGGGTCTGTCGCACCTGATCTGCTCTGCTCAGTCTGTCTCCTGCAGATCCCTCATCTCTGGGGGCTGAGCAGAGTAATTAGAGGGCTGAGAACTGGACAAAGCCTGTCTGGTGGATGGCTAATTTACAAATGCTCAGACTGTCCTCAGTCCTAAGCCAAAGAGGAAGCTTAATTAGAGGCACAGGAGAAATTCAGCTGGGAGAAAATTAAGGCAGAGAGAAGCCCCACCCCATCAGAGGCAGAAGGACACCCTCAGTGCAGCCTGCTCCTTCAGGGAATTCTGCTGGCACGGGGCAGGGACCAGGGCTTTGCTTGGAAGCAAAGGGCAAGTGGTGGCCCTGTGCCTAAAAGCAAAAACGGCACAGTCGTTGCTCATTGAGTCTCACTCCCTCCTGCTTTGGGAAGCTCTGACAGGATGCACTGTACAGCTCAAGCATTTCTCCAGGGCTGCAGGGCCTGGCCTTATGTTGGCAATTCCAGCTCAGGCTAATGGGGTCTGTGGGGAAGCTGTTTCACACTCAATTCTGCTGTTCGACACTGTTGGCTGCAAAGCAGGGGGAGCTGCACAAGCTGCTCTGGCAATATGTTTGCATAGATCCCACAGGATCCTCAGTGACCCCTTAGGATCCAGTCTGCTTCCTCAGCTCTAAAACAGTGAGTGAACAGCCCAAACCTTTCTGTGCCAGGCTGGGGTACAGCAGGGTCACACGGCAGGAGCCGCCTGGCTCTGCGTTGCTTCAGAGCCACGGGCACAGTTCAGCCCAGGCTAGAGCCTGTCACAGCACCAGGAGCCACAGCCAGCAGCTTGGGGCTGTGCCAGTAGTTTCCCAAAAACCCAGAGAAACCCTGTGATCTAGGAGATCGTATTCTTCTCCCACTGTCTCCTGTCCCAGTTGTGGGTATGGAGCTATTTTGTGGCTGAGGCAGCCAAAGGCTGGGGCACAGAGTCCGTGAACTGCTCCAGCCATTTTGCTCCGGGGCTTTCAGCAAATACATTTTGGCCCAACTTCTTGTGTGCACCTGACAGAGACAGAAGCCGGTGTTTAATGCATTCCTGCTCTCTACTTCCCCATTTGTGAGCTGGGCTAATGCTGTCTCAGCCCTTGCCAGGACAGTGTGTGTCTGCAATAGTGCATGTGAAGCATGCCGAGATCTGCAGGTGAAAGAAACAGGATAATGCAACAAAACAATCTCTGTGCTAGCCCAGCATGCAGAAGCTGGTGTCATCTTTAACGATGATTTGTGTGCTATAACATCATTTCCATGTATTAAGTACTGCCTCTCCCAGGCTCCCCACTGAAAACCAGCTCTTTGTGAGGCGTTGGGCACCTCCCAGGTAGACGAGGTGCTCAGGGCAGGACCGGCTCCAGCACAACCCACCACCAGCTTCTGCTGCTGCTACCTGAAGCCAGAGAGGCGCAGGAGAAGCAGGGGATGTCTCTAGCCACTAGGAATTACAATTCATGTGATCCTTCCTTCCCCATGGCCTCCTTTGGCCCCAATCCCAAATTCCACAGCACCCACACTGTGCTGCATCTTCACGCTTTGCCCTGCCCGAGGCTGTTGTGCATTGCATGCCCACAGCCTCTGCGAGTGGAGATAAGGCTGCAGGGGGCTGAGATAGGATGTGCAGGGGATTTCCCATCTTGTTCCATATCACAAATTTCTACTTTTGAGATGAACATGGAGGGGAAAGTTTGGTTTGCACACCAGTCCCTGTAAAGCAAGGCAGCCGCTCTGTACAGCAGGAACAGCTTCACTCTGATGCTCCCAAAGCCAAGGTAACTCCTGAGCTGCTCATCCCTAAGGCTTCCTACAGCCAGTTCCAGCCCTCTGGGGTGCTGAGGGGACCTGTGACACTGGGGTGTGTGGCTCCCCTCTGTTCTAAAAATTTACAGCTAAAGACACTCAGTCCTGGTTTGTTTGATGAGGGCTTTGGGTTGGCCATATCTCCTAAGTGAGGTCTGTTTTCCTTGCATCCTTGGACCTTTCACAAGGGACTGCTGACTCGTGCATTTGGGGACCAAATGCCATGAAGAGGCTGCCTGGGCACACAGAGTGGCACTGGGTCCTTCACACTGAGCATGGCTACAACAGGGGCTCTGGCAGACGGGAAGAACAGCTTTGACAGAGTGTGACTGACCAAGACAGTCATTTGAGACAAACTGGGATACCTGCCCTGGCCAGGGAAGTAACAGGTCCTAGCTCCAGAGACAAGGAGAGATTAACTCCTCAGAGCTGCAGGGCCCATGGAAACAGGGCGTAAATGGTGTCTTGGGGAGGAGGCCCCGGGAGGATGACAGGGGACATGTGGCTGTGCTTTGGCAGGCCAGATCTGCCCTGTCACCCCAGCCTGAAGTGACACCTGCCAAGCCCTTCCACTCTGCTGGAAGAGATTAAAGGATGGAGAGGCTGGCAGTTAAGGCTCAGTTCATTAGAGAGAGTCCCGTTAATTGGGTATTAACTGGCCTCTGCTGGGGATCAGGGACACATGGGCTGGGAATACAGGAGCTGCAGTGTGATGTTTGTCAGACATTTGAACTTTGGCAGGCTGGTGTAGCTGGCATGGGGAGGGCAGCCCAGCCCTCAGCTGGCATGTCAGGCCATGCCCCTCGGAGATTCACGGCTTCCATTGTCTTGGCCAGACTAATCCCTCTTACTGGGATGCTGGTCTGGTGTTTCCTCCCCATCCCAGATTGTCTATCACACCTCTTGGGCTTTTCTCAGTTTAAAAATACATGTTTAGGGCTTAATCTGTGCTGCTTTAGGGCACAAAGACCAGGCTGGCCCTGAGATCACCTAACGTTAAGTCCTGAAACAAAGCCCTTAGGGCAGAGTCCTCATACTCTGGCACTGAAGTCTCAATTCCTGTCGCCTGGAAACATAACAGGATTGTCTCCGTTTAGTGGGATTATGTCTGAAAAAGCCTTTTGTTACTGCCACTCTCTGCTCCAGGGTTGACAGCTGAATCAAACCAGATGGGAGTCCCACGGTCAAAAGGAGGAAATGGTGTAGGGCTCCTGGCTCTGACACGGGTTGACCTTGGACAAGCCCCTCCACTGCCCTACACTCAGCCTCTCCTCCCGGAGCAGGGGCGAGGAAAGGCCTTCAGGGATGGAAAGCCTTTTGCTGCAGCCATGCCAGGAAGCTGTGAGGAGCTCGAGTAGGGCAGGGGTTCCTGTCAGTCGTGTCCCTCCTTGACCCCAGAAGCGAGTCTCGTATGCCAGAACACATCCTGCAGTCAGTGCTCCTGGGGAACAAGCGGGGCACTTCTGGCAATACAGCAGGTCACGGTCACAGGGGCTAAGGACACCTGGGGAGCACCGAGGTCAAATGGGAACCATGAGGCTTCCCAGATACCATTCCTGTCTCCCCATTGTGTCAAACCCCGGCAGTGCCCCTCCCAACAGCACCCTGTGCCACAGCCAGGCCTCTGCGTTCTCAGGACTGGTGGCATGAAACTGCCCAGCCCGAGCTCACCCTGAGCAGTTCCCAGGGAGGAGGAGGAGGATGCTGAGGGGCCTCTCAACACCAAGCTGCACCCAGCCTGCTCCCCCTGCCAATTCCAGAGCTGCAGCATTGACGGAAGCCTCTCTACCTCTAAGGCATGAGATATGCTATACACAGCAAGAAGGTTTGCCTAATTAACTCCGATTGTATATGACATTGTCATGTTGATTTACTAAATATACGCGGGAAATCTCTTTATTTCACCAGCTGATTGGTGACATAATCTGGGTCTGTAAGGAGCAGCCTTGACACCAATTCCCTCTGGTTATGTTACCTGTCTTTTCCACCTGCAATCGCATCAATGAAGCCCACAAGGAACTTCAATAACTAATTTATTCATTTTGCTTCTGATTTATAGTAAAAAGGAAAGGATGTCAGGATACACTTGTCTAGAATGACAGTCAAGCCCAGAACCCTTCCAAGCTCGCGCCTTCTCAAGAAGTAGAAGGCTTCACCTTAGCAGCATGTGCACCGTGCAGATCGCAATTACCAACACTTCTGTGTTACTGCAGACTCCCACCAGCTGGGAGAAACTTCCCAGGTAACACAAGCCTAGAAAAGTCAATTACTTTGTTCCCTTATATGCTGAAGGTGTGGCATCCCTGACTGACACGTGGCATGTTCAATCATGCTCCTCATGTCCCCACTTGCCCCAGAACAATTCTCCAGGTTTACCAGGCTGTGCTGAGATCCTGCTTTTGTACAGTGTTGTGGTGTCCACAGAGCCCTGGGGCAACTTGTATGAGCAGCAGGCACAGGGAGAAGACTCAGGTTGATGCAAAAGAATCTACAACTATCTGTCGATGAGTCCCAGTAAACTGCAATATGGCTCAAGGACTTCCTCTTTATTCAACCTTATTTGCACCAAAGTACAGATATTCAATCTGTATTTGCTATCTAAAGAAAATGGACTCCAAAACAGCTCCGCAATCTCATACTAAAGCTTCTCCCCTCTCATGCAACATGGGAAAATTTCAGAAGTTTGTATTGGCAGGAAACTCTTTCCAGTATCTGACCATGTGCCAGAAGGTCAAGGCTTTCCTCCCCAGATGGAGAGCAAAGGAATAATTACTGCTCTCCTCTTTGGAGGCCCCAGTGAAATCTCTTTCCAAAAGAGAACACAGTGCCTGGTGATGTCCTGAGAAGCAGCAGAAGTTAGTGAGTGGTGCCTCCAGACTCTGAGACTGCCAAATGCCCAGGTTTGCACTAACAGGGCCGGTCTGTGCACTGTGCAGCTCCTGCAGAATCTTATGAGAACTTTTCAGGGCTAAGAGAGACCAGGAGCCACATTCCCTGCTCTCAGCACAGTGGTGGAAGGAGCACTTCTGTGCACCATTCATCCCACCCAAGCTGAGCACATCCAAGGCCGCTACAGTGGCATTTCCCATTTCCCACAACTCTGCTTTGATGTTGTTTCCCACATTTGGAGGGGTTTTTAAGGCTCAGTCCACACTGAAGCAGCAGTTCTCGGGGGCTGGCAATGTCAGTGGCCTTTCACTGGCAGAGGTACCCTGGGAGACCAAGAATGCCTCTTTCAGCAGTTCTCTGAGCTGCTCCAATTTCTGCCTGGAACAACTAAAGTTACAGACCAAACTCACTTCCTCCCGCACACAGACTGTCCTCATCAATGCAGCACTCCTGATCACAGTGAAACCAGAGCCTCATTTGGCAGAGCAATCAGGGGAGCAGGGTTAGCTGCTCAAGGGGATGTGCAGATACTCTGTGTCAGGCATGGAGCCCAGCGCAGCAGCAGGGAAAGCGGGGGACAGGGGAACACGCAACTTCATTGGAGGAGAGCCTAGTTAAAACCCGTCTGTGTCAGCCCAAAGCTTAATCTGGATTGATGCAAACTGCAGAAAGTATCATTAGAGACTGTCTGGGGAAGTCAGAGAGCCTCTCTGCTCCCTTCTTGTCTTCCACAATAATAGAGATATTTCTGTTTACAAAGGTGGACTTGATCCTCAGAATTTCCTCTGTAGATCTCTAGTATTTGCATGTGTCACCCTGTTTTCCCTGGCTCATTAATCACTCCCTGTGCTTGTCAGAGTGGAGCAGCGCATGCTGTGCTCCCACAACCTGCTGGAGGGGCCCCAGGCTGGGTGTTTGTGCTGCTGCAGTAGAGCTGTGTTATGGCACTTGGGCACGCAGCCCCCGGGGTGCCCGATGTGCCCCCGCAGCCCCTCGGCAGCCCGGGGCACAGCCCTGGCATGGCACATGGCTCGTGGCTGCTTTCCCGGCTGTGGAACAAAAAGCTTTCCCTAAACGCCAAAAAAACATCTTCCCCCATCACAAGAGCTGGTCTGCTGTCCGACCTTCCCTGTGCCTCCACTGAGCCTGGGACAGGGCAGCCACCCCGGGGAGTGGGAGATTGAGGGCAGAGAAGGAGAATGTGTCAGCAGCATGTCAGGATTGCTCCGGAGCCAAGACGCAGACAGGTCCAGCTCGTCTCAGCAAGGTCTGTGGCTCAGGCCTGTCTCGAGCACAGCGAGGTTTGTCTCTGCAGTGTGCAGCGTCTCTGGCTGATTAGGAGCAAAGCCCATCTCCTCCTTCCTGCTGTTCCCATCAGCTGGAGCACACGGCTTACAGGAACAGCTCCTTGTTTTCTTGTCTCCCATTTTTAATGACCAATCTCTGTGATTGGCATGAGGAGCTGAGTCCTGGTAGGGCTGGGGAAATTCAATATTGCTAAGACCAGGACAGGAAACAGCAATGTGCTCCTGCAGTCACAACTCCACATTAAGTAATTTGTGGGTTAAACTGAAGATGACACTATGAAATGCTGAAATTATCTGGGTCCATTCCAGCTTACAGGGCAAAATAAACTTAAAGGGGTTCCGTTTGCTAATACCAAGACAATTATCACCTTGTTATCAAGGTTTGAAGCATGTATTTAGGCATTTTTCAGAGCTGATCTATTTGGGGGGGGGGGGCGGGGCAGCACCAAGGGAGGTTCAGTCACAAAACTTTGTGCAGAGTGAGGAACATGCTGACAACCCCCTTGGTGAGCCCCAGGGCCATGGGACAGTGGGATCCCTGATCCACAGGACAGTGGGATCCCTGGTCCAACGCTCATCTGCTATGCTCAGTCTTAGGAACTGAAGCTGCAAGAGCTGCCACATGGTCTCAGATGAGGAAGCTCTGCAAGATCCCTATCGCACTGAGCAAGGCAGGGATGACTGGGGCAAGAGATGTTTCTCTGGGCATTGAAGGGGAAAATCCCACAGGCTAAGGCAGTTCTTTCCATTTGAAGATTTTTAACAAAAATGCCCCTGCGCTTGCTGCTCTGCAGAGCTCAGTGAGAGACTTCTGCAAAGCCAGGTCTCTCAGGAGGTTGCCAGACTGCCTATTTTTAGTCAAGTCAGAAGCACTCCAAGGTAGTGCCAGTCAGGGCTGAGTGACACCCAGGAGGGCAGCTGGGCTCCAACCCAGGCGTGGAAAAAGTGAACTCTGCCTCATCTCCAGTGTCAGAGCCGTGGAGCTGAGAGCTCCCACAGCCAGGGCTGGCACGTGCTGCCTTTCCTCACTTTGCTCTGCTTTGCTCTGCACCCCAGACTGAGACCAGGCTGGGACCTGGGCACTTGCTCTGAGTGTGCCCGTGTCCATGTAGGCCTATGAGACCCACTGAGGCTTCTGTTCTACCTCCCCCTGTTTAAACTATTCTCCAGTGAAAATCAGAGTTTGAAGGACAGTCTGAAATTTAAGCTTAATGTAAAGGTACTTCTGAAGTTCTATTGAAAGTTAAAACAAAACCCTGCAAAACTCTAGTTGAGTCCCATTAATAGCTATTAAATTTAGCAAAGGAGTCAATAACAAGTCACTGATTTCTATGCTCAGCAGCAGAACATTGGAAAGAAGAAACCAAGACCACAGAAATCTGGGAGGGCATTGCCAGAATCACACTTTAACACAAAAAAACACTGGAAAATATTTCATTTAAGGTTTTCCAATGGCAAGTCAAAAGAGGAAATTAAAAAAATCTGCTGTCTTCAGAAATGCAACTGAACTGCCATAATCTTTTGGATTGTTTCAGGTAGAACACCTTTTGCACAGCGTGTGATAACTTCTTTCCCACTCTTCATTAGGAAATTGCAACAAAAGCCTTGCAAACACACACTCATACACATCTGTGAAAGGGAGGAGTAGGCTGGTGGAGCAACTCTGCCCTCCTCACTTAATGATGTGCTTAAATATAAGTTGCTGCTTAGTCACATACCCACAGATACACACACACACTTCCATTCATATTTTGTTCATCCCAAGCTAAGTATTTCTATTAAAAACCTTGGCAAATGCAGAAAGCCAAGACGTACCCCCAGTATTGAACGGCAATTAAGCAATTTGCTTTCCTCTAAAACTCGTCTTCTGTAATTTTCATCAAGAAAATCAAGCAAACCCAAAGCAAATTAATATAGATATGCCTGCTCAAAGTAAATAATTGTTAGAGCAATCTCCCTACTGGGGAGGGTTTAATTCTCTTCTTTTCTTACTGTTTACAGAGCCACTGCCAAAGAAAGGACATGTTTCATTTTCTCCAGTTCAGTGGGGTGATCTAATGGACCAGAGTGTACTCACTAAAGCTCCAGAGCATGGTATAAATGGGCAACAGCCATTAGACAATGCAAGAACAAGACAAATCAACCCTTTTTAGCTTCAGGTTCTCTACATGGCCCATGGGATTGAGCTAATGCAAGAACTAGGCAAAGAGAAAACCAAGGATTCAGTCCCTTAATGACAGGAGCTGCCTTCCCTCAGGGACAGAATGCTTCCCTGCAAGCAAGACAGAGGGACACTGGGAGGGGACATGGTGGCAGGGAGCCACTATTAGGGAGCTCTGTGGTGAAGGTAGCGGGGAAGGGGATGTTCCACATCGCATCTTATAGGGAAGGAGTTTGAGGAGCCTGTGGCATGGTTTCCCTGGGACAGGGAAGGGACAGGACTGTTTTCAGCTGAGGCTGTGGGTGTTGAGGACAGATACAGCCCCACAGCCCAGCCCCAGATTGCTCTGTGCTGTCCTCCACAATACAGTCACAGTTAGGGCAGTCCAAATTCCCTTTGACTCGTCCCTCTGGGGCAGCTCTGCATTTATTTGACTGACTTTGGGGAGCAGTCCTTGGCATAAATGATCAGGAAAATAAATTTTCAAAGTCACTTCAGTCAGCATCACTCACTCACCAGCCCAACCTGTCCCTCCAGCACAAGGCACTCAGACTGGCACTGCTTATGGGCTCTTCCAGTCTAGGCACCAGGAACGAGCCCGTGGCCGATGTCACTCTCAGCACAAAAGGGCAGAACTGCAGTCTGGAATATCTGTGATCAATATATGGAATCAGAGAGCCTGAAATTGTTGTTCCAGAAGAGAAGTGAAAGTCCTGCTCTGACACTGCACCATGTTCTGGGAGCAGGCACAGAACAAGAGGAGATCAGTCACTGCTGTGGCCTCGTGCTCTGGTCAGCGTAGAGTCACAGGGCTGAAAAAAATGCCACTTCCTGTGAAAAATGATTAAGATTCTAGTGCACACCCCACTTCCCAGCCCAATGCAGCTTCTCCCAATTCCACTCTATTTCTACCACTGCTCTAATACTACGTCCCTTTGAAACCCTTTGAACACACCTATCCTGACTTGCCAGAGGGTTCTGTTCATGCTTTTCTCCCACATCTCTTTCCACAGCCTTGCCTGGTTTCTCTGCTGTGAAAATGACCACACCAGTTTTGCTGCAAGGTACATGAAGAGGAGTTGCTCCACTAAATATGAGTCAAAATGCTGGATGAAGATCCAAGGAGAACGCAGGCAGCACATCCAGTATTCTCAGGGTGTGCTGGAAGATGAATATGAAGACCTGCAGTGCACTTGTTGCTGTTGGGGGTGTGTGTCTGTGCCTCTGTGTGTGCTGACATTCAGACAGGACAAGAGAGCTTTGCTGTTCCCCCTGTTTGCTCCATTTGGGCTCAGCACTGTAAGTGCACTCAGGTCCATGCTGGGTGCCTGTCTCGTACTTTCCTCCCTGCTGTTCACTGTCCCAGTGCAGCACTGTGCACAGATTTGGAAAGACAAGTGCACTTGAGAGTGTGACCCACTGAAAGACATTTACAGCTACTGGGGAAAGACAGAGAGAGAAAAAATACGCATTTTTCAAAAACCAGTGTAAAAGAAGTGTAGAATTAAGCCAGTGAAACAGAAATTACAGCTGGAGCCCGTGATCCAGGTGGAATAACTGAACAGCTGGAGGCCTTGTCCTTGAGGTGCCAGGGTGGTTTGTTCTTCAGACAGGTATTTACCACTTGCACTTTTCCAGATCTATTTCAACGTCTTGTTACAGTCTTGTTACAGACTTGTTTCAAACCAATATCCCCCTCTTCTTATACCAACATAAAATTTTAAAAAAGAGAGTGATAAAATACAGAGTAGCCACACAAGCAATTGGAGGTATGGTATCTCCTACCCACTGGGTATAATTTTTAACAACCCAAACCAGCTCCAGAATAAAGCACAGAAAATGTCAGCCTTTTGTATGAAAGGGCTTTTGAAAAAGCCAAGCAGATTCCAATTTGCTGGAGGCATTAAGACAGCATATGTCACAGTGCCTGGGAACTGAGAGGAGCAGAGCTGGCTCCAGCGTGCCAGATAACGGAGCTGCTACTGCAGGTCCAGCGAGCTCCGGCTGCCACCCTGCTCCTGGTAGCAGTTTCCAGCATGCTGGCACTTGGTGCAGGCCACCTGCAAGCCAGATCTGCTCTGTCGGAGGAAACTGGGACCTCTTTTGGTTGCCCAGCTGCAGCTCAGCTCATTTGCACGAGGCAGGCTGCCACATGAGAGCTGCTCGAGGAAGCACCAGGAGGGAAACCAATCTGCTGCCTCCACACACAAGATGGGGAGGAGGGGGCGGCCCTGCCCCTGCTTCCACGGGGAGCACAGCGGGTTGCTGTGGCAGGCAGGGGAAGGCAGGGGCTGTCTCCTCAGCAAACACCCTCTCTATTGCCATCTCTTCCCACGCCTGGCCTTTTATCAGATAAAACTTCCTTCTCTTTAGTCATACATTCCTGCTCTCCCGCCAGAACGCAATCTCAGACCTAACAGCAGAGATGGCTGAGCTGTCCGTACTCACACGTACCCCCATATCCTCTCTCCTGCTCCAGTTGCAAGGTGTCTGTTCAACTACCTGCAGAGAAACAACAAAATTGTCCCTCCACAGTGAGTTGTCAGCCTCCAGGAGAGCAGAGTCTTTCAAGGCTACTTATGTTTCAATAAAAAGCAATGAAAATACAACCACAGAAAAGAACAAGAGACCTCTGTTCTCTGGAGAGAAAAATCAGCCATTCCCATATCTATCAGCCTGTTTTCTTACCAGAAATCAGTGGCCAGGTGGGATGGACAGGAATGAGTCAGACCCAGGACTGGTCATAAAGTGAGTAGGAAATGAGAAGTACTGTCTGTGCAAAATGTGCTTATCAGAGGGCTGGAATGAAACTGTTCATTTTCTTAGGGAATGTTTTTAGTGGAAATGTTCCAAGTATTTTTGTTAAGAAAAAGGCCTAATGCTTCAGTTTTTTCACTGTTACTTTTTTCATTACAGAGAAACGTTTTTAAACCATGTAGAGGCTGTTATTTGAGGGATAAAATGTTCTCCTGACATTAGCCTGCAGCGAACATCCCAGGAATGCTGGTTTACTGGTCAGAATGATCACAGCCCAGCAACTCCTAAACCATCCTGAAGGAATGTTCCATAAAGGGAATTATGTGCTCATAAACCAGCTTTTGCACCTGATGCCATGAGTTATGCTCCCCTGGTTTCGGAAGGGAAATGCTACCACGTGCACTGCATGTCAAACCAGAGCAATTCAAACTTCAATTGTACAGGCTGGCAGCTTCCTGTCACAAACAAACTGCAGACCAAGAGCTCCTCATTACTACCTCAGTCATTTCAAAGCGTAAATGTAATTATCATGATCTGATCAGGGACAACAGAGAAAGAGGCATAATTTGCTGACAACAGTATCTGCAATAATTAATCTCCCAGATCTTGTCTTACAGGGTCATGGACGTCTTGAAATGGGAAATGGGATGTTTAAATCATTTGTGTCCCTTTAATCATCTGCACCAGCCAGGGCGACTCAGGGACTCCTGCCCCAAGTCTACTGTGTCCAGAGGGGACAGGCAGGCCTCAGGCGCTCCCAGGGCTCAGCAGGGTCCCCTTTCCTTCCCTTACCCTTTCCTGCCAGGGACCAGGACTCAGCAAATCAGGAGGAAAAGCCCTGCTTTCAGTTAAGAAGGAGCTGTAAAACCTTTACAGACATCAGTCCAACCAGCATTTATCATCTGGAGTAGTTTAGCATGAAGGCTGCAGCCCGGAACCAAAATGCCATCCAATTCAGCCCCCAGCTCTGTGTTTACAGTGGGTGGGCATGGGGAAATTTCAGCTCTGCTGAGGACTAAGGAGACACCCAGCTAAGGTGTAAGATCAGTAACCAGACGGTGTGTCTTGAGCAGGCTTGTGGGCAGGAGGAGTCAGGCACAACAGGACACCAGCAGGGTTTAGAGAAGCCAAGCCAGGCATTAACCCTGCCCTGTGATGTGCTGGAGGAGCTCAGCACCCAAAGCTTCACTAGTCCATGGACTTGCTGACACTGCCCACAACAAAGCAGTGACAGTCAGTGGGAATTGCTGGATGCTGTGCTGAAGATGCCTTTACTCCCTCACAAAAATTAAGGATGTGTCTCACATCCTCCCTGTGCTCTGACAGCAAAGGGCTTCATTTCAGCCACCCAGCTTGCCTCAGGAGGGAAGGGATGACATCAACAGGGACACGTGTGTTCCCAGGTCTTCCCACGTGCTGCTGGTCCTCACAGCATCCAGGCAGGTGGGTGGTGCAGCAGGAGATGGGAATCTGCTGGTGCTGCTCTAGCAGCAGCACACTGTAAAATATAAGCCTCAGAGAGTAATATTTCTTTCATGGGGGAAAAAACCCCTGCTCACTTGAAAAGCAGCTGAAACAGAGATTAAAAAGGGAGCCTGAAAAAGTAAATGGAGCCAGAATGCAGCTGTATTTGGAGGCATCATTTCCAGTGCTGAGCTCTGGCCCCTGGGCTGAGATTGCCTCACTTTGCTCCCTGGAATGAGGCCTGTCAAAACTCTCCTACCTTTGATCACCTTTTGCAGGAAATTTATGTACACATTAGATGCTCATTAACATTTATGTAAGTCATCTGCTGCAGTAGCAGCTTATCTTTTCTGCTACTTGCCTGTGGGAAAAAAAAGAAAACCCACAAAAGGCCTGCACAGAGAAGCCCCAGGACCACAGCACTGAAATGATGGTGCTGCAAGGTCCACCTGATTCCTCAGCAGCAGCCTTACCCCTTGCTCCCACAGTAATTCCCACAGAGGCAGCTCCCAGCGAGCTCCCCAGCCCAAGCCTCAGCACTGCTGTACCAGGTGAAGTGGTTAACTGGATGCACTCTGCTTTTAGAAAATGGTTCAGTGAGCACAGCTGTCACCAAACAACAGCAGCAGAGCCTGAACAAATGCATTCAGGGGAAATCAGATAATAGAGGTGGAAAGTGTCCTGTGATCCATTTAACTGTGCCTGCTCCCACGAGAACACCACAGAGACTGCTGGATTTGGTTAACCAGCATGGCCGTGCACATGCACAGGGTGGAACACACTCACACCAGCAGCCCTGGGCAGGGCAGGACGTGTGGCCATGCCAGCAGGACCAGCACGGACTGTACTAACAGGCTCTGGGAGCAGGTCTGCAGGGAGGGATGGGCACTGCGCTCTGGCCAGGACTCAGCTCGCTGAGCTTGTTGCTTCACAGAGCCTTTTGAGCAGATGAAATCTCATCAAAGAACTGTGTGGCATTCACACTGAGCCAGGTGATTCTCACAGGCTCCCCTGCTCACCTGGCTCAGACAGACTCAGACTACTCTTCCCACTGCTGGCTTAATAATTAAGGAGTTGTTCTTACCAGGTTAAGGACACATCTTTCTTTACAAAGCAGCCGGTTCAGTTTACCCCTAATTGCACTCTAGGTAAGAGGTTAAGAGGAGAAAGGATCTTATTATCTGGGTAAGCTGAAAAAAAAATCCCCAACCAGGAGGGCCAGTGCAGCTGTTCCTGCTTCTCCAAGGGCAGGACTCTGCGCCTGGAGCCTCCCCAGAGCCTCATCCCTACCCCAGAGAATTAATTATCTGTTCTTTGTGTCCGGGCAGAGAGTGGAGAGAGATGATTCCCTTGTGTTAGGAGAGGAATTGTAAGACAGACGAATTAGGGCTCGCTCAGTGTTCAACGTCAATCCCGGTCCAGCCCGGCACGGCTCAGGTCTGCACAAGGTGTGCGGAGTCCTGCGCGCGTGCACACCCCCCGAGATGTGCTGAAACAAGAAAGGGTTGCTCCTGCAAGGGCCTGACACTGCTCAGACCAATCCTATCGAGCAGCCGAGTGTGCAGGACAAACCCCGGGCCCCCGGCCCTGCTCTGCAGCCCCGGCCCCGAGAGCGAGTGCCCGCGGTGCCGCCGGCCCGGCGGTGAAGGTGCTGCTTCCACAGCTCCCTGCAAGGCCAGACCGCGGGAAGCAGGCGGCAGTGGCTGAGCTCTGCTCAGCCCCGTCCTAGCCAAAAAGGAGCAAGGAGGCTGCAGTGCCGCCGGTGAGCTCTGCAGCCCCGCGGCTGGTACGAGGTGGACTGTGCGTGCCCGGCTCAGGGATGACGGGGCAGTCCCAGCGCACCCAGCTGGGATCCCTGCAGGACTCGCTCAGGCAGAACTGAATGAAAGACACACAGAGGACTTGATGAAAACCACCAGGACAATTCACCCACCTGGCAGAAAGAGGGCTTAAGTAGGGAGTTGCAGAAAAAGCAGGTTCAGGGATGCTGAATTTCTGCAGTTGTATTTGATTGGAAATGGACAGCACGAGACACTCCATCGCTCAGCAGTGATTCTACCAAAGGAATGAGGACCCCTTTTGGGAGGGCACGTTGTCTGGGTTCATTTCCTTGCAGATGTACTTTTATTTCCCGTGCCACTCAGAAAACATGCCTATCTTTTCCACGTAGGGCTGCTTCTGGACACGGCTAAGAGATGCTGGAATCCACTCTCTGTGGGAAGCACAGTGGGTTCACGGCAGGAATTGCTTTCCCATTTCCTCAGTGCACCACTCAGTTCTGCAGCAATTTCTCCTTCTCTGTTAACAATGTAAAGCTTTGGCAGATTACCCAACTTAAAAAGTAATTTAAACTGCACTTATAAAATATTTCATGAAACATTTCTAAAAACATTGCCACTTTCACTCCCCAGCCATGACAGCAGCAGTTGAAAGGAGAAGAGTGCAGTGAAACCTCTCTCTTAAACTCAGATCTCTTGAAATTTCTGCTGCTTCAAGCTGCTATTTCTATTCTGTATTCACTTAAAAGGTGTGGAAAATAGGCATATTCAATATCAGATTTTGTTGTTTTAAAACTCGTGGAAGTAAATACTTTGATCTAATCACATGTAAATTATGTGTCACTGTTAAAATATGGGACTGCATGTAAATCTCAGATACAAAAGAAGTCATCACCGTCTCAACGCAGAATGAAAAGAAATATAGAATATTAAAATCAGGAGGTTCAACTTTATTAGCATAACAGCTACAGTTGATATTCATGTGCGCCAAAAATGCACTCACAGCAAAATAACTCAGAAAGAAGAAAAGCCCTGATTCAGCACAGTAATTTAACTCATATTTAGCTTTGAGCATGTGCTTAAGTCCAGATGAGCTTAAGTCCAGATGAAAAAAACATCCTCTGATAGACAAGACAAAGTCAACAAAAGTTGAGCAAATGATTGCAGGTTGAGCAAAAAACCCAAAATAGTTTTAATCTGACTTCAGTCTCTGTTTCAAGTTCTCTTGTTATTAACCTCTTTGTCTTGGCCTAAACAAAGCCCTCAGAGGCTGATAAATCCATAATAGACATTATCCTTGAAGGATGGGGGACAAAAGCTTTTGGGCTACATCAATCTTCCATTGACCGCCAAATAGGGAGAGGAAGCAGCTACAAGTAACACCAGCAGAAACCAAGTGGAGCAAACTGGTGTCTATGGAGAGCTGAACAGGAGCTGTCCTTCCTCTGTTTTCTATGAAAAAATGCAGGAGGCTGTGAGTTCCCACCTGCTCCTTTCTCCCTCCTGAGCTGGGCAGCAGTCCAGAGCTCCATGGGATCCTACTCCCTGCCCATCCTCCTAGCTGGGGGCCCGCTCCCATTGCTGAGAGGTGTGGAGAAAGTTCTCCAGCTCTCCCACGGGAAGGAGGGCAGGAGCTCACGGTGTCCCTCCCCTCCACGCCGGGGGAAGGCGCTCTCTTGGCAGGAGGGGATGCCCGGGGCAGACGCTGGTGCAGAGGTGGCTGTGGGCACCACACACAGGGATCCCTGACCTGCCAGGCTGCCGAGATCCTCGGAGAGCCGGCGGTGCCTTGTCAGGCTGCTCCCGGATTTCCCAGCTCACTGATCAGTGACAGCACGTTACGGACCATCAGGGCAGTGAATCCACGGCTCAGGCGGGGGAGAGCTGAGAGGGCTCCTCTCTGCCTGTCCATCACCGTGTGTGTGTCTGTGTGTCTGACCCACCTCCAGCCCACGGAAACAGGAAAGGGCTTGGGGACTTGCCTGGGTAAGACCATGGCCCAGTAACTGCCATGCTTGAAGAGAGAGGAGTATGTTAAAAGATGAGTAGGATAAAAATGATAGGGAATGGTTTTCAACCTCTATTAAGTGGAGGAAACTTGTGTTACCTTTCGAATTACAGCACCTGGCTCCCAAAGAGAAAAGGACAGAGTCTCAGCTCACACACATGCCAAAGCCAACAGATGCCAGCTGAGGGTAACAACAGACCCTGGGACTGCCTGGGGACAAGAGGGACAAACTCTGCAGAACCACTGCTCACACCAACCCTCTGCTGATAACAACAGAGCTGCTCGTTAAACCATGAGCTTTTCAGGGCAACAGCAAATTCTTACTATGTACACAACACCTAGAAAAGGAAAAGTACATTGTCAGTGAAGGCAAAAATGTTAGGATAAAAATTACAATTGAAGAGAATTGTTCTCAAATTGAGGAAGAAACACGTCTGAATAATCTGGGCAATGGACTGTGCCTCTTGTGAGCACAAGGGTCAGCAGCAGGGTACAACATTTTGTCCTATCTCAAAAGACTTGATGCCCTAAAAGCTCTCAGCTCCAAAAAACCCTCTTTGGTAACATGAATTCAGTCATTTCCTAGCAATCTTCTTTTCCAGAGCAACAGCCAGACACCCTCTTTCAAGGCACTGCGGAGCGTCGCTGGCCCCGTGCACACAGGAGGAGATCACTGCTTCCTCTCGCTGCACATTAGGTGACTTCACTCTGTTTGCTGTGAGCTTTTGCAAAAGGTTCCTTTCATCAGCTGCCTTTGAGGTTCTTTGAAAAATGGAAATAATTAGGCATGTGTATTTTCATTGGCACAGAGAGGCTGAAGCCTGATCTGAAAGGCTTTGCCTCTGCAAGAAAATAATAGGTCCAATTAAATGTACTTTATTCTGTGAAGTTCAAACACCATAGCTTTGGGGGCAAGAATTACGTGCAGAACATGGATATAGGTATATATAGGACTGGGGCTAAAGATACTCTGCCTGGGTTTACAAAGTAACAATACTGGTGATTAATCAAGATGCAAAGGGTGCAAGATTGACACTCCTGTCCAGAGGGATGAGGAAAAGTCCTGTGTCCATTGGCACTAAGTCCACTGAGACCCGAGTGACTCCATCTGCATCTGCACTATCCAGCAGCCTGCTACAGTGATGGATGCAGCTGTGATAAAAACACACTGGCCCTGAAGAGAGCTGATCAGACCCCTAATTATCACTCATGATTCCTTTTTCAGTTAATACTTGCAAGAAGTTTCTAAAGTTTCAAAGGAATATAAATCTTATCAAAGTATTTCTAATTGCACGTAAATGACAGGTACCATGTCATTTAGCTTGGGCTGCAGGGAAGGGGCAGCAGAGCTCTCCAGAACCAGTGCAAAGGTCTAATATTGCATTCAAAACTCACAGAGAAATCAAACCTTCATATAAATGTTAACTGAGAGCAAAATTGCAGTTAAAAAACAGGACGCTCTAAAAGTAATTAAAAACCAGTGAGACAAATCAACATGCTCCTCTGCTTATGGGCCTGGGCTCTCCAGGGGCTAGCGCCTGTCTCTGCTGCCTGCAATGGCTTTCTGTCTGTATGCTTGGACAAAAGACACTTTATTACAGTAATTTATCACCCCATAAAAGTGGCTTTCTTGTATTGCTGAATAATTTTGAAAGAAATATGTTTTAAAAATTAAAAATGCAGTCGGTGTACACACACTCAGGTCTGCTGGGAGACATTTCTGCAACTACTGTAACTGCCTGGGTAGTTTTAATACCTCTACCTTCTATTATTTAAAGTATGATGATATTTTTTCCTTCTCTGAGCTTTGTCAGCTATAAATAAAAGATAAGGGTTGAATTGTACAGGGTATCTGTAAGCACTTCCATTATTGGTACTTAATGTTACTTGGAGAGGGTGGTAAGACCCTGGTGCTTCTCATTTGCACCTAAACCCTGAGGCCCAACTGAGAAGAGTAGTGGGTGCATGTTTGAGAGGTCATTTTCTCTGTGTATGCTTCCATTTTTTGTCCTCCATGTGGCACCTTCCAGCATCAAAATGAGACCTATCTACAGATATTGAATGAAACATTAAACAAAGATGTTTGGGCAAACTGTGAGGACTGCCTGATGGGTCCCAGGATCAACAGGAAAGGCTTCCTAGGATAATTTCAGGACTCAGTAATGTCAGACAAGGTCTAGAACTGGGTCCATGATCCTGAAATAACAAAAACTTGTTTAGCATTTTATTCTCCTAGATCTAAAGTATTCTTTGCCTGCTGAACTGGAGCTGCTTTCTCTCCAGCTCCAGAAAAAAGGAAATCCTTTTCTTGGCACACTCTTGTCATCCAAGGTGTTGCCCTTGTTTTTAGCACCACATCAGTCTGTGGTTTCTCAAAAGCAGTAAATTTCAGGATGACATAAGGAAAAAACCACACTGAGATGGAGTTAGTAACACACACTCATCAAACTGCTGCAGAAGCAGAAGGGTTGTGTGACCTGGAGTCAGTCTGAAGGAAAAGGAATGTGTTAGTAATGCTGCTCTTAAGGCAGAGCTGTAATTTGGTTTTGCAGGTTCCAGTGTCCTTTTTCCTCACTCTGCTATCTCCACCTGTCCCAGCTCAGCACCCTGAGGCAGGACATTTGCCCCAAGGTTAGTGTCCCTATAAATACTTTATTTACAGCTGACTCACATCCTTGTTCCTCAGGAAAGCTGTGGCAAACCAAACCTCTTGTACATTTTTCTGCCCACTGATGTTGCTATTTCAAGAAATATTTTGCTGTTAAAACAGACTCTTCAACAGGGCAAGGAATATCCACTCCATAGGAATCTCCACAACCCCTTGGGATTTGCAAAGCGGCAGAAACTGGGCTCGGCACAAACACATGGAAGTAATCCCGATGGATAAACGGGCATGAATCCTGTCCTTTGTGTCATTTCTTCAATGCTTTTAAGGATCATGTGGCAAATTCCAGCCCACCCAGCCAGGTACAATACCAAAGCTGGAGAATAACTGGGAAGGGGAGTCACTGTGAGACAGCTGTCCATGTATCCACAGGGTCACACAGGGAAAGGGACCACTCAGAGCAACACTGCTCTGAAAACAGGGAGTTTTCCTAAGAGCTAATGACCACTTTGGCATTTATTGAGGCCCAGTGAGATCAGAGTAAATGGATTGCTTGCCTCTGGAACACCCAGCATTTCCCTGATGGATCAATAAGCACCCTGAGCTGAGTGTCCCCTTCACGTTCTGTTTTCCATCTTGCCTCAGACCTGGTGAGGACTGTGTCAGATACCCTGTGCCAGCCAACTCTTAACTGCAGACCTGCAACCAGTCTGATGCCTCTTCAAACCACAATGTGATAAAATTAGATCATTACTCACATTACCCTCTTTGCCAACAATTATCAGAGGGATGCAAGAGTATCTCTGCATTTCATTTTCTAAGAAGTGACTTCAAGACCCAGAGAGTGAGATAGTGACTCATGCTCAGAGGTTTCTTCACCAGCTTTTATTTAAGCGAGCTAACAATGAAAACTGCTCTCTGTGTACAGAGACCTAAAAACTGAACACACATGTTCTCACTGCAAGAACAGCCACACAAACCCCAGGCAGTGTGCAAATCCAGATCACTGGTCTACATTTTAAAACCAAAGGGGCTGCTAAGCAAATCTCAGGCACCACTGAAAGCAGAAGAGTGGGAGCCTGCATCCAACCATGAGCATAAGGGAGAGTCCCTTATCTCACTGGCAGATGGGCTCCTTCTGTGTCACACATCCTCGAACTGCCACTGCAGTTGGAAACACGCAGCAAACCACGACAGAGACCCAGCAGGGTGCTCGCAGGAGCCTCAGCAGACACTCATTTGTTGCACTGGCAGGTTTTGGTACAGGCACAGAGCTGTGTGTGACCACAGCACAGGTTCTTCCAGCCGTCTCCAGCAGTGGCCAAACACAGATGCCTACAGTAGGGTTTAAAGTTAGGCCACTGTCTGTTAGGGCTGACCCGGGTCAGCTGTTCATTTAGGGGTTCATGCAGGGAAAGATGCACCAGGTTGAGCTGGAATTCCCTACATAAGCATGGCAGTATTCCTGATTTCCCAAAGTGCTGCAACAGCCCCAGTCCCACTGCTTGCACTCCCCTGCAGCCAGCTGTGTGAGTCCCTACCAAGCACTGCTATCTTTCCAGGTATTCCCAGACAGTCCTGCAACATCACAGATACGTTGCAAACCTACCCTGATTATGCTTCGTGTTACAGTCCCAGTTTTACAGAGCTTAAAAGGCATTAATAAATAATGAATTGGAGTGGTTGGCCTGTTATATATATAAGCAGCATGTGTTCAAAATGGTTACCAGCACATCAGTGCAAGTTACCATAGATAATGATAAGCTGCAATTAAAAGCAATCTATTGCTCTGCTGGACTGTGTAACAGTATGTAATAAAAGATTAATCACTTATTAAAATAGCTACAAGTATTTCATTAACCTTTATGCATTATTTCTAATGGGGCTTGCCTACACTGCAGTGACTAAGTGGGCTCGGTGGCAGGAGTGCTGGGCAGGATTTAAGCAGCCCAGTTCTGTGCAGCTGCTGCACTCAGAGCGTGGTGGTGCTCAGCCCCTGGTGTTTACCCAGCTCCTCAGGCTGGGGTCTGCCCTCGCTGAGCCCCAGCAGGGCACGAAGAACAGGTTCCACTGCAGTGGGAGCTGCAGCTCCCATGTGAACACACTCAGAGATGGCTGGGCACAGCACAGCCCTGCACCACACTGCTCTGGCAGAGCCAGGCTGCTCCCTGGGAAGTGCCGATTCCCAGAGCTGGCATCCCAAACTGAATGCCCTGGCTGCCTTCCTGCACGCTGCAGAGACATCCTGCCTGTGCATACTGGGCATTCTCTAGTGACCAGCTGAGCTCTTGCCACCTGGTTTCCTTCCCATAACAGAAATCAGATAGGTCTGTTTCCTGGAGAGGGGCTCTCCAAGGAGCCCTGGATGTCTGTGCTCACCTTCATTTTGTGTGAGTGTCACCTATGCTTGGAACACCCATTTTGCCATTTGCACCTGGGGAGCTCATTCCATACAGTGTATTCATCTTCTGTTATCAGCTCGACCTGGATTTACACGGACATACGGAAACTCAGGCAAAATCTCTCCCTGAGCACATGCTATTAGCTCTGCTGATCAGTCCCAGCAGTACTTACCACTGGATAAGAGAGGCTTTCAGAACTGAAGTACTTCAAGGACTGTGTTTCCTTCAGAGAAACCAGTCTGCTTCTTCAACACCTTGCTACTTGAAGCTCTCTGTGCCCATGGCAGCCTATCATGAGCCTGCAAAAACTAAATGAACTCAAAAATGATATGTGCAACTGAAAAGTGGCTTTCAGGAATGCTTTTTAAGTGTGTAAAATAACTCAGTGGCTTGTTAAAAGCCATCAAGAGGCATGCTTGAGAAATAGTGTTTGGAGACAGCAGAAAATAGCTCTTCATTCCAAAGGACAACGACATCTTTAGTTCTTTCTTCCTCTCCTATGCAAATGTTATCCTTTAATGTGGCTGGTCCAAGGGTCATAAAGGACATACTGTTCTCCATCAGATGAAAGCATGATCTCTTCACTGCATTCCTTATCACACTTCCTCTGTGCAGAAGGGAGTCTGAATTTTTCCCTAACTTCTCAGATTCTGCTGTGTTTCAGCCCAGCATTGCACCCTATTGGCTCTCCAGTCCTTCCAGCTCTCAGACAGAATCATCTGAGGCATTGCCTAGGCTGCAACCCTCCTTTATGTTGTATTAGTGGGACCTATTCGCACATAAGGGACCTCCATTATGCTTGATCTGAAAGAATTGTGACATGTGGAACAACATACTTTGAAACATTCATGCAGCAGTTCCGTAACCTCAGCCAGAGTTCACAAGTTGTACATAGAGAGATTCCCTAAATCACTCCACTGAAACACACTGCTCAGCAAAGCCACTTCTCCTGTGCCTGGTGCAGTTCGTGCTTGTTGATACCTTTTGCTTTTGAAGGCTGGAACTCGTCTGATATATCAAGGCTGGGAGAGGAAGAAGTGTTTTGCTCACAAAGGTTTGAAATCCCCATCAGTTTGCACCTGTGCCTTTCAAGCCAAACAAAGCTCTTGTATTGCTGGATGATACCACAACAATGTAGTGTTGCTTAAGCATGTGGTGCCCTCGCTCCCCGAATTCCCAGCAGCCAGGTTGGAGCTCCCACATCGCCAACAGCAGCTGCCAGAGAAAGAAGAGCCAATGGTGCTGCCCAGGGTGGTGCCCACAGTGCGAGTTCCTCTGACCCTGCAGCACGGGGCAATTCGTGCCTGAGCAGGCAGGTTTGGGTACCCGGCCCAGAACCACCGGCTGTTTGTAAACTCCGTGTTCTCTGGGAGTAAGGAGACAATCCAGAGAGAGATGTCAAATACCATTTTTTGCCCTGATAAGTTTTTGATCCATACAATAATTTTGCTGAATTCAAAGTATAATTTGTATAAAGAAGACTCTCTTTTTGTTCTCTTAAGACTCCTGCTTTGCAGAACATTGTCTCTCTGCAAGACTTGTCACAGTAGTGGAAACTGCCCCAGCACTGAAGCGGGGGAAGGTTAATGAAGATTCAGCAGGTAGCTATGATTCCTTAAAACTTTACTTGGGCATATGTCCCCCTTGGCAATAAAAAGGGGTTCTCTGCTGTGGACATTATAGAGAGAGTGTGGAGCACAAGAAAATTTATGAACTGTTTTCTGGAGTGCAAGTGCCTTTCAGTTCTGGTATGTACAAATTTACATCTTCTGCTCAATTTGACAAGAAAGCAGAGTTTCACTAAATTGTCCCTCCATTTGCTCCATCCCACTTACTGCTTTCACATGCAGAAAGCATTCTTCTTCTTTTCAAAGATCCAAAGAAGGCAGGTTTCACAAGAGAGCATTCCTGCCCAGGGTTAGATCCAGAGCTCTGCACTTGACTCAATTAATAACAGGTGTCCCCGAACTCACTGTTCGCAGGATGAATGAAATATTTGTCACCCTTTGTTTGCCTCCATTCTTGGCACTTCTGCAAACTACGAAAAGCTGAAAAAGCTGGAGCTTGCCAAGAACTGTTAATATGAAAACATAATCTTTCCTCTCTGGTCTGGCAGTCATATGTGTCAAACAACATCTCGTGTCTGATCTTGCACAACACCTGAGATTTTCCATAAAAAATGGAGCAGAGCTGGTGCTCCACACACATGTTGTACAGCCTTCCCTTCTCATGCACCATCAGGAGAAGTCAGGCACTGCAGCACAGCTCAGCCTTCCTGTGTGTGGCTTTCACACCTACTTAGTTTGGCCTGTGATGCAAAGTGGTCTCTCTTGACAAAGCAATATTCTTCCTAATGTTAAATATTTTGTCTCTTTTCATCCATGTCAAAGTTGAGCACAGTTTCCCGCAGAGCAGGACAAAATACTGTGCAACTGGGTGTGTTAAGTCAGACACCAGGTCTGGTTTTAAGAAGTGCTGAGCACTCACAACTCCTGTCGCAGCCAGGAGCTACCTTGTGTTCCCTGAAACCACACACAGGGCATTGTAGAGCTCTGTGTACTCAGAGGCAGCACAAAAAACCGCAAACCCTGCAAGTCCAGCTCTCCATGTCCCCATTCCTCAGTTCTGAAGCCAAGCCCACTGTATTCCCAAGTACTCCAGACTCTCAGCTGATGTAAATGAGCCGGACTGCCCTGAGGTCAGCTGGACCCACAGACTCGCACTGGTGCTCTGATCCCAGCTTTGGCAAGGACACCGTGGGGCTGTTCACTGTCTGTCCCATGTGTTTCAAACGTATAAAATACTGCATGCGAGCTGAGATGGCTTGAATGGGGTAGGGATTATCAGGAAGCCAGGCTGGGCAAGCAATTGTGTGATGTGCACGCCTTGTCCCCCGGCCTGAAAGGCGGCACCAGGCAGATCCCTGCTGGAACACCCAGCAGCAGCGGCCACGAGCAGAGCGGAGCTGGACACACCAGCCTTGACAGGCTGTAACAGGAGCTGGGCACCCAGCTGCACGTGCTGTAAAACTCCCCTTGACACCACCACAGTCTGCTCTCTTGGAGCCCTGGAATGGTTTCAGCATATCTCAGACAGTATCATATCAAATGACTGGAAGTATTTTCGAAGAGGTGTTTGCTTCCCCACATTTTGTTTGAGTTAATAAAAAGTGACAGAGTTGGAGAGAAAGCAAAGCACATGTGTTCCTGGAAAGAAAAAAAAGCCAGTCAAGCCAGTCAACAAAAAATGTGACCAACTGGAGACCAGTGCAATCAGGATGGCTTGGAAACATCTGCAGCCAAAGAATGAGGGAAGGGCACGGAAAAAGAAGGAATGAGGAGGGGAGAAGGCAGCTCTGCAAACCTCAGGCTGCCCTCCATGTCCTGCCCTCGCTGCCTTCTCTTACAAATGCTTATTTAGATGTGACTGAGTGTAATAAGCAGATTAGGCCACCGTGGCACAGGAACCTGCTGCACTTCAGCAACAGCACTCGGCTCCTTGGGAACAGGCAGTCTCCAGGCTAGGAAGGAGAATCAATCTCCAATGCTGACATTCTGGTACCTTTTAGCAGCACTAAATAAAAGATGGTGGCAAGAGGAGAGGACTATTCTTTTTACTTATAAGTGCCAGAAAATAGTTTTTTGTTGCTTTCTAAGGTCAGGCATGTGTTTGTAGATTAGAGCTAATTAAAATGCTGAATTACCTTTATCAACTGCAGAGAAAAATCACAAGTTAACTACACGTGACAAAAAAATTTAAGTTTCTTAGTTCATTTTGAGATAAACAAATGAAACCACTAAGATTTGTTGCACTGGCGGCTTTTCATAACAGGAAATAGTAATAACACATTTCTGTCTGTAGGAACTTCCTCTGGTTCCCCTCTTGGCACCAAGGGAACCATAGGAAGCTGCCTGAAACAGGCACAAAAGCTTTGCTGTGGCAGGAAGCCAGTTCCGTTCACTTTCTGTCTCCTGCTGAGGGTATTGGGAACCCCTGAAAGGCGGCTGGCACTTGGCTGGAACAGGAAAGGAAAGGTCTGTGTCCGGCAGCTATGCACTCAACTTAGACACACAAGGGAATTAAAAGAGGAAAAGTAATGCCCAGATTTCCTCTCCCAAGCTCAGTTTCTCGAGGCGATGCAGCCAATCTCCCTCCAGGACCAGAGTGAGGCAGTCTGATCCCAGACTGAAGCCATCCCTGCCCATGGACAGGTACTGCCCTCTGCATTTGTGGCAGCCTTCTTGCAAACTAACATTAGAAGGCAGGCAACCCCTGTGGCAACAAAATGAAAGCTGAACTCATCACAAATCAAGTCCTTTGACATGTCACATAAGGTCCCAATAAAGTGTCCACACCCCAGCCTCGAACATCTCTGCCTGAAGTTGCAGCCACTCCAGTTACCGTCCTGCCCCTGGTCTGCCGATGTGGCCCAGCTGCAGGCTCGGAGCAGGGGCTGCTGCACTTCAAGTTTGTCCCTTGTTTTAAGAAGCCTGTTGGTCAGTGCTGCTGAAGTTCTGTCTGCCTCCGAGTACACAGAGCTCTACGATGCCCTGTCACTGCTGTGTGGGGCCAGGGCTGCCTGGGCACAGGAAACAGGACCTACAGTGCAAAGAGCAGGTAAGGGTCACACTGCAGATGCCCTGCATGGGACACCTGGAGGAACATGTCTGACACTCCCCTGCCAAGCCTGTGCCACTCCAAGGGGCCTTTTATGTGCCAGAGCAATAGAGAGGTCCCTGAATGGTCACTATTAGCCACTGGAGTATGTACCTCACTCAGACACACTGTTAAAATACATCTTTCTAATTTGGAAGAGCAGATTTTGCCATCCTGCCCCTCTTCAAGCTCAGAATTGTTAACAAACGCTGCAGTTCAGAGGTATGAACACGGCTGTCCTAATAATGTGTCTCTCTAGATTCTTGTCATGCTGCCCTGGTGATATTCAGCGTGATAATGAAGGCAGCAGGGAAGGAAGAACAGAGAAAATAGCAAACAACCTGGGAATAATGTGGAGTTGCCATGAAGAGTCACAGATTTGCTTACTGGAATTTAGAGCAGTTTGATTTTTTTTCTCTGAAGTCCTGCTTGCTGTAGCAGAAGCCCATACGTAGCCGCAGAACCACTCAATGGGGCTCAACACTGCAGGGGCAGCTCAGGTACAGATGAAAAGGTTTGTCCTGGGCACTTTTTCAGCTCAAAGATGCTCTTAGCCTACAAGACCCAGATGGAATGAGAGGATACAAACAGCCCCAGGGCTGACATCACCTCACAGCCTGGAGATATTCCTAGTTAAAATGCAGGAATGACCTCTCCTTTCCAACCATCCCTGGAAAGCACCTGGGCTGCCAGTCACTGAAGAGATCAAGGGTCAAGAGAGCAGAATGGAAAAATAGCTCCTCCAGTTTGCTGCAGGGCCTCAGGAGGTTATTGCAGTTGGGAGTGAGGGAAAGTGAGAGGGGATGGAACAAATGAGAGAGGCAGGACCTACTTGTAGTGGAAGGTGCAGGGATAGGAGGAGGGCCCAGAATGGCTCCATCTGTGCCCTCTGGCCTTGCTCTTCATTCTCTCACCCCAGCTGTCTCTTGCCTGCGCTCGCTCCTCACCCCCAGCACCAGCAGCACTCCCAGCACTCCCAGCCCTGTGCTCTCTCCGTTGCTCCCCAGCAGCTGTGGGGACCCGTACAGAGCAGCTGTGACAAGGACTGAACTGAGACCAGCAAGGGATCCAGATTTCTCTGTTCCTCCAAAAACTGCAATGCATTGGAATGAAGTTAGCTTTTTCTGTTCTGCTCATTTATCTGAACTTTAATGATATGGTCAAGGTGGGAAAACTTCACTGCTTAAGTGGACCTAAAGCAGTAAGAGCCTTTTGCTAGTTTCTGCAGCACTCTGTACATTTAAATTTATCAATTTGTGAGATGATTTTTTTTTTGTCTTGACATTTGTTTTTTATCTTTCTTAATAGACACAATGTTTAATTCACTGTAACTAAAGACATTGGGATTTTAGTGAGTTTTCTGTCAGTTCCCATAACTCATTTTGATGGGAACCCATTGGATTTTAATGGAAACCTATTAGGTGAACATATTGTGATCATTAATGAACTTGATGTGCAATTATAAGGGGAACCACCTAAAGGTAATTAAAACCTATCAAAACCACTAGGGAATAAAGAGAAAGGAAGTTACTCTTGTTTAAGACAATTAGTGTAGACAATGATCTGAAAACAAAATAAATGATCCCTGATGAAGAAAAGCTGTGTAGGTGGCTACCCTGGAAGATATAGGCCATGCAAACAAGGGTTTCTTTAGAAAACAACAATTACTGTAGTTTTTTCTATTGCAAGTAGTGCTTTCTCAGGGAAGTTCAGCCTTTTCCTTCCTATTGCTTAACTCTTTGACGTTTTTCTAATCCTCTGGTTCTCTGGGTCTGGGGCAGAAGAGCACAGACTGTTCTGACACCTCTTTGCTTGTAGATCCAGGCAGAGGGAAGTAAAGTAGTATTAATCCTTGTTATTTCAGAAGGATCTGCTGATGACATTGTGTCTGGATTGTGCACACACCCCCCATTTTCTCTGTGTCCAGGGTAGCTAGAGGGGCTGCATGTGACTAACACAGCCCAGGGATGGCAATACCCCAGCAGATGGGTTCCAGCGCGGCAGGGAGCAGAGCTGTGTTCCACCCTTGTTCCAGGGACTCAAATGCAATGAAAATTCTTCTTTAGTCTAGTACTGTTCTGCCCTGTTGAAGTGCTGCTTGATACCAGGGACATAGCCCCCTAACCATGACAGACCACTGAGCAAGCAATCTGCAGGCTCAGAAAGTGCCCCCAAATCACTGCTATATTCCCCCAAATCACAAGAAATCTTGCTGCTTGAGAACCACTGGACAATTAAAGGGTCCCTCACTCTATTGTCCCTGATCTGCTCTGCGTGCCTTTGGTGCAGAAACAGGGAACAGAACGTAATTAGCTGGCGGGTGATGTCCACCAAATGTCATCCCTGAACACATTTGCTTTAGTCCCTATTCACCAGCATCGACAGCAAGGCTGCTTCCCCATCCACTGGCAAAGGCTTTCGCCAAGATTTTAGAATTCAACAATGAAACAGGCCTGCAACTAAAACATTTATCTGGCAGTTTTCCCTCTTTAAGTCAAAGTGTTATGTTGGCACACGGCACTGTGGGTGGCGATTTGCCAGAGAAAAGCATGTGTTGGAAAACCTTGCTCAACATTACAGCAATCTCGTGCTCGCAAGCCTCGAACGAGTCGAGGAGGAGACTCTGCCAAGGGGGCTCCCAGCATCCGCCCCTTCCCAGGGCAGGCACAGAGCAGAGCTGCACACTCGCCCCAAGCTATGGACAAATGAGGTGTTGCTGGCCACAGCCTGGCGTGTTACATGTCCTGCTGAGGAGGAGTGGGAGAGCTGGGGGCCGTAGGGTGACTGCCTGGAGTACAAGTCAGCTGGTCAGCAGGAGGCTTTGCAGAGGATAGCACAGAGAGACATTGTTTTATATTTTTTAAACATTGCCCTGCGGGTCCTTAAGTTTCTTTGGGACCAGCCCAAATGTTGGACAGCTCTGGTAGGCTTTTTATATGGGGCAGATAATCCTCACTAAAGCAGAAAGAAAGACCAGAGGGACTTGCCTGTAGTACAGAAAAACATATTGAGGAGGCAGCAGTAACTTAATATGCAAGAGAGGCCTGGATTCAGAAGTCAGTTGCATCATTCATTTAGCAACACTCAAGCCATGGAGCAAGAGCTGGGCTGCCAAGTGTGTGCACTGGGCATTGTGCTCCTGCCAAGTTACATCTTAGAGGAGCCAAGGAATGAGCCAGGACAAAAACAAGAGGATGGAATGGAGTTGTACTGAGCCAAACAAAATCAGGACTCTGTTCCCCCTGGCCTCAGCTGCTCAGGTACGTGGCCAGCGATGGGACCAGGAGGACAGGGCCTGTGAAAGCTGTGCCCATCCCTCTTGCCAGGTCAGCAGTGCAGAGCCTGTTGCCACAGCGGAGCTCAGCGCCAGCAGAGCTGTTCCCCTGGCAAACACCACCAAGCCCTTCAGCTAAAATGTCCCTCTGGCCATGCAGCTGAAGTTCAGCCCTTTGGGGCACTTCTAAGCAGGAGGTCTCTGAGACACGAAGTCTGCTGCTGACAGAAGGGCTCTAACTCAGCCCTGGCTTCTGAGGCTGGTGCTGGGCGTCACTGGGTGAGATAGGGGCTCTGCTTTTCAGCCAGCATGGTCGGAGCAAGCCCTCTTCCCAGTGAGAGCACGAGCAGGACAGTGAGAACAACACTCCTTCTGTTGTGAGACAGCTACCTACAAAGCTGTTACCAGAACTGGCAGCTAAGCTAGACATCAAAAAGCCACAAAATAGGTTACCATTTATTCTGCTTTTTCAGCATTATGTACACCTGTATTTCAAAGTCTTCAGACAAAGCCTTATCCTGCTGCCTCATTTCACTCCCCTCCTGCTCCCTCCTCCATCCCCTCAACAGCCTTCAGGCCAGATGTTCACCAAGCATGTGGCTCTGTGAATCCCACCAGACAATGGCAAACTGCACCTCCTCTGTCATCTGATTTTTCTCCCTCAGCTATAGTGAGTGACAAAAAACCTTTTCCACATCAATCTTTTTTAATATAAAGTTGTGCAATGCCTCCAGGGTCTGTTTGAGACTCTGGTTGTTGTGCTGGGGTAAGAGTTGCCCCTGTGATCACCAGGAGTTACAGCCCCCTTGAAAAGTGCAGTTTCAGCTTTGAATTCCTTAGTTTAGATTGTGATTTCTCATTACACTTCAAAAATTAAAGCAACAGGCTTCAATCCTCTCCAAAGTTCATGCAGCTGCAACACTAGAATTGGCTTTGAATCACCTGGATATAGAAGATGTGGGACAGGTCAAAGATTCTGGGTGCAGTCTCACAGCATTGCAAGCTCTCAAGCTAAGCCAAGCCCTACAAGCAGGGTAGCAACAGGAAGTGACAGGCCAAGCTGCTACAGCTATCACTGAGTGTGGTTAGAGCAAAAGCAATTTCATTTCCCTTTAATGAGGTTTCCAGGTAAAGCCATTCTGGGTTTTCCAGGACCTTCATCTTGCTCTATTTTAAACTGCCGGCAGGGCAGATGCAGCACAGGAAATCCCAGCGCTGGGCAGCTCTTCCTGCCCAGCAGAGCCTGCTCTCCTGAGCTGCAGAGCAAACACTGGAATCTAGCACACCTCAGTGGAAGTCAGTAGAAGAGCCCCCTTGTCGGGGCTCCTGTGCTTGGAGCAGTTTCTGCTCCAGCTGCCAGGCAAAGCAGGAGCCTTTCAGACTGAGAGGTAATGCAAGGCAACCACTCTGGAAGAAAGGGTCACAGAATAAAATAGCCCTGCAGCAGGTACTCAAAATTTCTGTGTAAACAGAGGAACACCTCACTTCCTCTGAAAAACAACAAAAACTTCTTAAAAATTGTGTGTGGAGCAGGAGAAGAAAAACATGTGACTGTGATTCATACATCAACCTTTTGTTGACAAGCCTTTATATTTCTATCTGCTCCACCTCACTGATGTCTGGAGCTGCTGTGTTTTCACACATCTTGCAATGCATACAGGGTGTTTTCAAAAAAAAATAAAGATAATGCAGTAACAGTGGCTAGTGCCAGTAACACAAGTCATCCTTCAAACTGCTCCCCTCCTGACAGAAGTGCATGCAATGTGCGTGCCTGAAATCCTCCTTAGGAATCCTAGCCTGTTTCGTCTCTACCCTCCATTTGAAATGAAGCAGGAGATGGGAATAAAATCCTTTCATTCTCTGCAGTGTTCTTGCCTTTTGTCTCCGTGGTGTGGCTGGCCTTGCCCCTGATGCAGCTGAACCCATTCTTTTGCTCCATGTTCCAGTTGGGATTTTTGACCTTTGGAAGAAAATAGCAGTTCCACCAACAGCAGGTTCTCAGTTCAGAAATACTTTTTCCATAAGGAACACCACTCCATTCTCCTTTCCTCTTTCCCCAGACCACCAGCAAAAGCTTCAATTACCTATTCTTGCCACCCCTGCAAGCCATTTAACCCTCTGCTTTGCCCTGAGCAAGCTCAGTAACTGATTTGCCATTGGTTTGTGCCTGTGTCTCCTCAGCTGTCTGAAGCAACACAGATCAGAGGGGCAGACACACAGCAAAACTCGAGGTAGGAGGTGCGATCTGGAGTGGTTTCACCTTTTTGCCTTTGTTTTGTATGTCTCTCTTCAACCCAGCTGCTTCTGATGGAGGCCATGAAAAGGACTTGAAAATGCCCTCAGAAATGAGAGAGTAACATGGGATGCAGGATGTCATATTGTATCTGTTGTTCCAACCTAACCTATCTAGACATTAATATTGTCCTTGGATAGATTTACATGATTTTTGCTGTTTGCATTCCCTACATTTAATGGAACCATTTCAAACCTGTCACAGTCACTCCAGCCTGTCACAGGCCCTTCCTGTAGGGTGGGTATCAAACCCCCTGTTTCTGTCTGCAGTCACCCAAACCAGTCCCACACTGAGCCCCTGCTTCCCAAGACACACGACTTCCCTGTGCCAATATAATACACAGATCGTACCTGTATATCACATTAGCACTGTGATAGCCTATTTTCATCCCAATCCTCACACTTACTCCTGGCTCTAAATTGTTCTTTATAAAGAGGTCTGCAGGGACCTTGTTATTTTTATTGCTGCAATAAGGCGGCTCTACAGGAGAGAAGGAAAGTGTTTAGAAAGATAGTAAAGGCCCCGAGGCTGTCTGAATGCCAGGGAAGGCCTGTTGCAGAGGCCAAGCAACTTGGGCTCTCACCTTGGTGAACACTACTCAATTTGGCTTGCAAAATGTGTGCCAGACAATAAAATATGAAGGGTGGAGGTGCCCAGCTCAAGGATTAACCTGAACCAGGATCTCTGACCAAGAAAGGAGGAAAACAGAAATACAACCCCTCCTCAGAGGGTGCTTTGAGGCGGTTCTTCTCCTTCCATTTCCAGGGAACAGGCACCTTCAGCCACATGGATCTGAATCTCAGGGAAATGCTCCAAAAAAGCAAATTACCAGCAGCACTTTTATGTATTTCAAGTAATTCAAAGCACAGGCTCATCAGAGAGGTGATTAATGGTGTTACCCAAGGTTTGTGCTCAGCAGGCACCAATGCTCAGCAGCCCTGTCAGAGGACAATGGATAGATAGATAGATAGATAGATAGATAGATAGATAGATAGATAGATAAAGTGTCCCGTGGACTTGGAGGAGATGAAATAGCACATTGACAGGTGAGAAGTGCCTGTCAGTAGAGAATCAGTATGCTGACTGAAACAGCCATCGATCCCATCAGTGCCAATGTCTACTCCAAAAGGAAATCCTCCAACATGCATGACAGAAGGTCACAGCCTGGATTTAATTTCCAAATCATGCAGTAATAATGCAGAGAGATAATGCTAAAGGTAGAGCAAGTGTAAGAGACTTGCAGGGTTACAGCTGAAGCAAAAACAAACATTAAACAAATTGGGTGACAAGAGCTGTGCCCGCTCTCACCACAGCCGCTCTGGCTGAGCAGAGATGCTCCGAATGCTTTTGACCAAATGTCAAAAATCAGGAAATGCTGTTTCATCAAGAACAGAAGTGCTCCCTGCGAACATGGGCAGCTCAACAAAGCTTGAAATAGGAATACTTCTGAACAATTTGTTCCTACATTCTGAACTCTATATCCCTATATACTTTATTGTTATATATCGTCTCTGACACTTGGACATTATTGTAAAGAAATGCTTCAGTATTAGAGATTTGTAATGGTTTGATAATGCTACTTTGCAGGTTTTTTCCCAACTGAAATATTTCAGATATTTTGACTAATATAACATTTCATCATTTTGATTTTTATCATAATTCAGCACCAAAAAAAAAAAAAATTCTGAAATACCAGAATTTCTTGGGGGACCAATATTTTGTTTTCCAAAAAGCCTTATTGCCGAGGAGAAACTAAAAAGTTAGTGTCTTGGGAAGTGATTCAGTGCTGCAACAGCATCTCTGACATGAGAGCACACTGTACTAATAGATGAGGCTGTTGCATGATGCTAATGTGGAAACTGGAGCTCCAGCAAGCCGTTCATCTCCCTGGTGAACAGCTGAGCTCAGTAGCTCACAACTGTTTGCTTTATGCGCTCCCTTGTTGTTGCCATGAGGCCAAGAACACATATTCAGTTCCCTCAGCATTCCTGCAAGACTTAATACTCATTCCAGGTTCCCTCTTGGCACAGAGAATTTGCTGGCTTGATCCAAAAGTGAAAGCCTCTTTTCTTGTCTCAATCCCATTGCTTTCAGCAAAGTGGCAACTCGCTTTTCCAAGCACGCTGGGATTGAAAGAAAGAGCTCCCCACTCCATACCTGTGTGACCCACAAAGGCAGGGCCTGCAAGATTTGCAGCAGGAGCCGTTCTGCCACCATTATCTCAGAGTTCCTTTTCAGATCCTACAAGGCAGTGATTGATCTGCCCATTGCAATGGGTTTGACTAACATTTCATTACCTGTCCCCACTGAAAATGTTGTTTGATTTAGGTTCAAAGAGCTCATTATGTAGGGCTTTTTTTTCCTCAGGAAAAAAAATGAAATGCAGAATAAGGGAGTATCAAGTCCTGAGCTAATTACAATTTGCCAAGGTTTGGTTGGTGTATGAGTGTGTCTGAGATTTTGCTCATTACCAGTTGTATAATACGATTTCTACTGCACAGTTAATTAGTACCCAAAAAATAACCTAAGGAATTTACACAAGCCTAGTTGGGGGACAAGAAATAAATCACTAAAGGAGTAGGTTTGGGGAAAGTCCCCAGTGAGGACACTTTCAGTATTGATGTAAAACACTCAGAGGTTTAACTTTCAAAACAAACATTTTGGGAGAAGCTCTGAAGCATCTCAAGGAGAGCCTCTGTGCCATATTCAGACAGTTGAACTCCATCTCATTCCACAAGCTCAGTGCTTCTATGTAGCTGATGTCAGCAATCTCCAAACAGGCCCCAGCCCAGGCTGGGGATCCTGGGGTCCATTGCCTTGGCGGAGGCACCGAGGTGACGTTCAGCCTGGCTGCAGCCCTGCTGCCTTTCATCACAGCACTTGGCTTCCAAGACTCCCCCTCTTTCAACAGTTCTTTCCAAACACCTGAAGCTGACTTAGAGAAACTTGACTTAAGCATTAGCACAGACACCTCTTCCTTCCATCACCACAGTATTTACCCTGAGACAGTGGAAAATGTCATTGATCCTTTGAATTCAAGAGAGCCAAGACAGACCAGTTGACAGATCTGCTCCCTCACCGTCAACCAGGCTCCCTTTGGTTATGTATAGACACGTGAATTACCTTCCCAGCTGTGCAGTGTGACTGAAGAATAATCACCTTACTCCTAAAAGGCTTTATTTTGGCTAGTGTTGTTCACCACTGGAGGAACGAGACATACTGGAAAGACGCCACTTCACATTTGAGGCAGATGGGTTTTACTAAATGTGTGGGTTTGGTGGATTTGGTTTGTTCTCCAAAGACATTGAGCTATTCTGACCTTTGGACTGAACCTGAAAGGCCCCTCTGTATAGTCCTTCTAAACCAGTTCATTCAGTCCTACTTTCTGCCCTTTTCAATTCAAGATGCTTTTGCCCTTTCAAACACGTGCAGTTGTTCTATCATGAGTTCTACCAGCCAAAACAGAAAATAAAATTTACTATGTACACAAGAAGACTCTCAGTGAAACTCTTCCAGCAGCTTGCCAAGAAATAAAGCCTACTGGGAAGTAGTAAAACCAATGACCATCCCAGACTCTCTAAAAAGAAGTTAGATACCAGTAACCCAATATGTTGCTGTAAAGTGTCTTGCTCTGTCTACGTCTGTGTTTGTCATCATATCAAAGCCTAGAAGTGGTCTCCACTTTGCCTGTATTGGAATTCTTCATTATTCACCACTCCTCCCAAATCTGATGTGATCTGCAAACTAGGAAATCTTGCTTTCTATGTCCTCAGCCAAGTCTTTCATACACTGTAACTATCAGAAAGACCAGGATCCGCCAGTGCAGTCTCCTACAGTACACGCTCCTTTATTAACTGGTCTTTCATCTTGAAAGGCTTCTATTTATGCCTCCTTTCCCCACTCTGCTCCTGTCCTCTGGCCAATTTTCAATCAGTGAGCCAATTCTTCCCCTTTCCAACTCCCCACCTTTAGACATTAACCTCCGACGCGGGACCCTGTCAAACACCGTCTGAAGATCCAAGCCTCTCCTGACTCCTGCTTAGCCTCTTGTCTATGCCGACAGGAGTGTATGTTCTAAAAAAAGAAATTTCCAAAAGTTAGCGAGGCAGAAAAGGTCCTTTCCAGAAACCATACTGGCTATCTTTGGTCAAGCTGTGCGTTTCTCAACAGGCCACCTTTCATCTATTAAAACATTTTCTAAGACTTGTCTTCACCTGAAGGGAAACGAACTTCCCTGCAAGACCCTGGTGCACATCTGGGTCGTTCCTTAAATAATGGTGGGAGGCTGTCCGCCTTCCACCTTTGAGGAATCTCCTGCAAAACACTTCAGCTCTGTGAAGTGCCTGTGAAAACCTTTCCAATTTAGACCCACAGTTCCTTTAACCTCTTTAATAAGAGAGCCATGGAGTAGGGGGTTTGGTACCAACCATCCACTTCACACCCTCCAGCTCCCTGAAAGCTTCGTTTTCTGTGCTCTCTTATCCTTTGAGGAATAAAGTCTGGTTTCCACCTTTCTACTTACAACTTTGGTCCAGGCAGCTCCTCTCTGAGTCAGGTGTATTCTCTCTGCCAGTAGCCAAGCCTGATATTTCTACTTGCCTTTTCTCTACTCTACAACCAATAGATTAAAACAAAATTAGTTTCTGTCTTTGCAGCCAGCCCTTTTCTTCCTGCTGATGAGCAGACTCTGGCAGCTTGTTCTCACCTGCTCAGCTCCAATGCCAAAATGTCCCCAGTTACCAAAGAATCCCATATATCCTGCTCTCTTTGTGATCATTCCTACACTATTACCTGCCTCTCAATTCATAGCCTCTCCCAGAAGCAGCAGTAAACCTGTCTCTATGTGCCACTTTACACCCACATTGAGTCTCCCTGGTCTCCAAGGAGTGTCTCGACTCACAGTAACCTTTCTGCCATGCCACTTATTGAGATACCTGTGTGCACAAGCAGCTTCCTTCCTCTCATGCCACACGAGGAGATGAATGTCCTATGTTGCTTACAGAAACACATAAACAGGTATTTTCCCAGGCCACTAGGTGGTTTTGCACGATTAGAAAGAGCTGATTTAAACACATTCCCACAGTTTCACAAGCTTGTTACAGTCCATCATGGGGAGTGGCTGCAGCTCCTATTCTATGTTCCCATTGCCCTGGACAAAGATGCTACATCTGTAAAATGGAAAGGAGTAACATCAACACTTAATTTGGGCAGTTGTTTTTGAGTTTGAGTTATTGTTGGTGCTTAGTGTTAAGTGATAAAAAGACTAACACTAAATAATTTCTAAGTCCAGCAAGGACAGAACTCTTCACAGGCTGCCCAGTTCATCCAAAATGTACTGGTGTAGGGAGAAGTAAAAATGGTTCTGCTCTATCTGCCTGACTTCCATGTTCTTCCCACCAAGGCAAGGCAAGGCAACTCTTTCCTTCAGCTTCTCTTTCACTGTCCTGCATTTAGGCCATCCAAGGCAGAGACAGTTCCTAGCCCAAAGCCCTTCCAATCTCCAGGCAAAACAGTCATAAATCAGCAATTCTTCTGGCATCTGGTGGAGCAGAGGACTGAGAACCAAGCTCATGGCTCTTCATGGCATTGTCCCAGGCAGACACCCTGGCTGACAAAGCTTTACACTGCAGGCTACCGTGAGCAGCAGCTATGGGAAGATGAAAACCAGCTGCTCCTCTGGCTTTTCCAAAATTCTTCTGAGTCCAAGGGCTCCCTAGCCCCAGCTGCACCCACCTGGCCAGGCGTGGCCTAGGGGATGGTTCATTCTGTAGGGAAGAAAGTAAGTCAGGTCTCTCACGGGTGCTTTTCAGGCTGCCTCTTATGGCCTTGATGAGGCCTTAAACCATCAGTTCAGCAGAGGTGGCAGGAAAGGCTGGAAAGGGGGACTGGCCCTGGCCAGCAGAGCCAGGGCTGCAGCAGGGACAGGACAAGGCATCTCCCCTGCTCAGCATCCTGGCTGCGAGGTCATCTGCCACTTCAGCTCCAAGCGCTTACTGCAGCAGACTCTCCTTGTCCTCTGCACTGCGCCTCTTTGCCCTCGGCCCCAAAGATAGCCAAGGTCACATTTGCTGAGTTCCAGGCTCCACAGAATCTTTGTTTGTTTCAGACAAGCCGGGGGGGAGCAGACAAGAGAGAGTCAGTCAGTGTTATCACAACTAATGCAGCTCATTAGAATTGTTTTAAGCTCTGAAAGCAAATGAATATCTAATGAGATTTCCCCCCAGGTGTAATTAGCAATAAGCTTTACATTGCTCTAAAAATACCCTCCAATTTTTTGAAAAACTAAATGCAGATAACTGGAAGCTCTAGTTACACTTAATGAACTGAACAAAGCACATTGAAAACTAAGAATATTTTAATTGTTTTTATTTAGCCTTCAGCAAAGGATCCAAGACATTTTCATAATCATCAAATTAATTTCAAAATGCTCCTTTGTAAGTTGTCCAGCCAGCAATGTCGATGTTGATCATATTCAGAGGACTATTTCCTGATCGGACAGTCCATTTACTAAACAATGCATTATTCAGGAAACTGGAGCCATCTCTTCACCAATTCTTTCTCCCATGGGCAGTTTAGAGTATAAAAAGAATGTATTGATGCAAGAAGAAACGTTGCAGTTCTGGTTAGTGAAAATAATTAAGATTACATATCTTCTTTCTCCATATTTGTCCCAAAAAGAAGGGTGAGTAAAATATTCACTTTCTTTAAAATTCCCAAATATTACTAAAGTAGGTATTACCTTTCACATTCACTTCAGCAAAAAGTTGACTTCATATCACTGAGTATCCCAAATGACCAATTTATTTTGGCAACTATCAGCCAGAGCTGTCTAAAACTCTGACGTTTGAGAGAAAGAAGCTACAACTTGATACATGTATCATCTTTCCCTAGAAGTGTTTAGGACTCAATCCTGGTTTTGATTAAACCAGGAAAATACCAGTAAGATTTTGCGTCATGGTTTCTCTTCCTCTGGTGGTTGCTGCCAGGCTTCCGAGATGGAGTGCGAGGTAGCCACTTTCCATCAGATACCTCCAACCTCAACCTGCAAACAGAGCTTGAGCCAAAGAAACAAATTCATAGAATGGGAGCACTGATGAGACCTTTCCTGGGAATTGTCAGTACCATTCTACTAGAAAATTCAAAATCCCATTCAGTCCCTTAGACTCCCCCTGCACTTCCATCACAAATAACAGCATGGCTGCTTCTTCACAGCTTCATCCACATGTCCCTGAACAAGCAAGGAGGAGTAGGAACAGGAAGGGACCAGGACAAGTCTCCCACCCGCTCCTGCTGGCTGAGTTCCAGGAGTGGCCATTGGAGCCCGGCTGGGGCCAGCCCGGCCGCGCTGCCTCAGCCGGCCCAGGTAGTCACATCCCATCCACGTCCTTTGTCTCCATGCTCGCTGGCTTCCTCTGAAGCATTGCAAAGGAGAGTTAATTAATTCTGATCACTCCTAATAGTCTTCTAGGTCACAAATTGGTGATTCAGCTTCATTAATTTGATTTCTAACATTTCATCCTTTGCACTCTCTGCCCGATTAGCTTCTTGAAATTTAGTTTCAGTAAATGGGATGAGCAAGGCAGAAACTTCCAAAGAGATTTTCCTCACTGGCATTTGGAGGACACGCCACAGCACAGAACCCCCGGACTCGTAGCCGGTGCGGTCACCTCAATTTTGCAAACTTCCTGATGAGGGGGTGGTGTGGCCAGGCTGCAGTCCGAGTCACTTTGCAAAGGAAGCATTGATCCTCCTTTCACTCAGACAGGCCTAAATCAGGAAAAGCACCAGTGCAAATTGCACTAGAGCAAGACTGGCGCAGGAGAAAAATCAGACCACAGAATGACTGAAAAGAACAAAGAACTAATTTTTCTGATAGTGTTTTTAAATAAAAGCTGACATTGATTTGTAGGAGTATGCAAGCAGAGATTACATATACTGAAAAATTCTCTAATCCCTCAGGCATCTACACAGGCAGTGCTGGGAAACAAAGCCCATCGTGTCAGCCACACTTCGGGGGAGTAAGGACACTGTGAGTCACCAAATGCTGTCCCTAGTCTTAAGGCATTCTTAGGCAGGTCATTGCTATATGACCCCTAAAAAACTAAATACTGCAGGTAGAGCAAGTGAATATATTATACTATATTTCGGATCTGGGTGGGGTTTAAAAACGAAAAGATATTTTTTTAAATAACCCAAAGATCATTATGGCTATATTTCTGATTTTCAGATGAGCAAACCAGATTGTAACATGGTATGTTTATATTTGTCTCCCTGTGATAAGCTTTTATTGTATTCTACTGTACAACATAACTCTTCCAATGGGAGACCAAACCCATTTTTTCCTTGGGTAGGACCTAGTCCTCCTTCACAATAAACAAAAGCTTCAGAATACTAAAACATTCCTGCCAATCAATGCTGCACACACAAAAATTATTATTTCAGCTACAGAGAGGGGAAAGAGAGTAGGAATAACATCAGTGATACAGAAAAGCAGCATGTAATTCTGTGACACTGAAAGTTTCATGAGAAAGTCAGAGAAAAACTAGTAAATATTCCGTGGTCCAGGCAGAAAATTGTACCTTTGTTTTCATACAAATTCCTGAGGAGCAATGTCTTCTAGCCCTGAAGTTGATTGTGAACGTCAGCCCAAGCCATGGCTTTTCAGCCAGGTTTGAATCAGAGAGGTCCGTGTGGCTTTGCCACAAAACCATGAGGCAATACAAGTTTGGGGATATTCTACCAACCCTAAGCTAAAGTGAACTCAGGTCCCACCTGCGCGGTGGGTTTCACTGCAAACACATCACAGAGCTCCAGCTGCAAAAGGAAACAGATTTCTGAGGCCAACGTAAATCTTGGGGTGAAAATATTTTCTAGGAAATTAGTTGAAACATGCAGATGTACCCCCAGAGCTGCACAACCTGAGAGAGAAAACAAACCACAGCTGTGGCTGGAAAACCCCCTTGCCCTGGCGGCAGCACAGCTTTTCACATCACAGGAGCCAATGAACAAGTGCTCGAGTGTTCTCACTGCTCAGACATGTGCAACCTGGACCCTTCGCTGGGCTTATTGTTCCCTTGCAAAAGGCCCATTTAGAGTAAGCCCAGCAAGCCTGAGAGGGGAAGGAGGACAATGGCAATCTCTCCCATTCAGCAGCACAGGCCTAGGAAATATTTGCTACTCCAGGAGAGCAGCAGAGGCGCCTTTTCAAAGCTCCCTTTGCTGGGAGCTGAGTGACAGCTGAATCACAGTGCTGCTTTCCAAGAGCCAGACCTCAGTAGCACTGCCAAGAGTGGCCCGTTGTATTCAGAGCCCCGACACAGCTGCAGTTACTGGGAGGTCCTGCCATTGTCCTCCCCCAGCAGAAAGATGTTTCTGTCCCCCCTTCACAGACCTCCATCGCTGCCCAGTACAGGCAGGCTGAATGAAAATGTCAGCAGCAAGCACGGAGCAGATGTGAAGGGACCATGCTCTCTGACCTGGATTCACCCATCACGTGGGCTAACGCTGTTCGATTGAGAACCGCTTTGTGCGACGAGTCCAGGGGGATGGGACGCTGCCACCCCCGGCAGCCTGAGCGCGGGCACGGATCTGACCAGCTCAGGAACGGGCCTTCAGGGCAGGCTGAGAGAAATTCTGCCAGGGAGTCGTCCAGGGAGAGATCAGCACCATAAGAGCTTTGCAGGATTTGTGCACTCAGAGTATACTGAAAAAAAACAAAACCTCTCCCTGTCTAATCCCACCCTTAAATTCTACACAGTACACATGGGTCACAGATATTACCCCTATTCTGAACAGTGACTGTAGACTTCAAGTCCAAGCTTTAGTAGAAATAAAATCAATAAAAAGCAAAAGTTTTAGAAAGCATTAATAATATAATGTCTCCTGGAAGTAAGGCAAACAGTTTGTGGTACCATTCTGTCTCCAGAATAGTAAAAGAAAATTTATTCAAAACAAGCAAAAAAATAAAAGTTAAAATAACTAGTGTTGTTTCACAATCCAAAGTAAATAAGATGCAGAAAAAAACAGAGCTGAGTAAACTGAGAGAAAAATGCCAAAGATATTCAAAACAAATTTTAAGCAAATTTTATCCCCATTATGTTTGTGACACTTCTTCAGTGAATGCTAGAACTGCAATTCATTAGCCCAGTGCTCACGGTGAGATCTTAAATATTCATCAGAAGCACATCCAAGTGCCTGCCTACACAAAGACTCATCCCTGGCCTGTCCCCGTGCCCCAGCAGAGCGCTCACCGCCCTGGGACCTGCCCACAGCTGCAGCCAAACATATGGGCACAGAGCTACAGCCACTGAGGAGAGCAGCAAACAGCGCGGCTGCGGCTGGGTAAGAAAAGGAAAGGAACGGGGAAAGACTTGGGAGGTCTGTCAACAGGGCAAGCAGTGTGGTCCAGGGGGGATTTTACTTCATTTGGGAAACAACAGGACACTTACGGAAGGGCCTGTGCTCCTGGGGATAGTACAGGAGAGCAGCTGCTTTACACTGTCAGCCAGATCAGAGACAAGTCTGCATCCAAGGGCTGGATGTGAGCCAGGTGTACTAAATGACTACAGAGATACCTAAGATACAGGGATGGTAATCTCTCACCAGGTTTGAAATGCAGATGAGGGTCTGCAGAAAGGGCAGCAACACAAATATCTTGGAGCTGAGAAAAGCCAACTTTGAAGGGAAATGAGACAAAGCTGAAGGAAATTGGCTGGGATTCAATAAAGCCTGAGAAATGCACAATGGAAAGAGTTTAATGCAGTCAGAACTTACACTAGAACAGTTCTACTTTACAGCATTTTTTGCATCATCAGAATTTCTTTCTCATCTCTCTCGATCAGTGGCAGAAGCCAAAATTTCACAAGGAAAAGGTCTCATTGTCAAAGTGCTAGAAACATGGGCTCCACGGGATCCCCGACTCCTCTCGGCCAAGGAAGAGGGACCCGAGCAAGGCAGGGCCGGCGCGGGGAGCGGGCGCGGGCGGGGCTGCGCAAAGCCCGGGCGGTTCGCGGCTGCCCCGGAGGGCTCTCAGGTGCGCAGGAGGAATGGCCGCTCCGTCAAACAGCTGCCGGCAGCAAGGTCAGTGCCGTCCGTGACAGAATAGAACTGGAGGGACGGAGCAACTTCTTACCCACTTCAAAGCAAACAAAGTACAAGTACAGACAGCACAATGGGGCCATTGAAACCGGAGAGTGATAATGGGAGAGGAGGCGGCACCATACAACTTAAAACCAAAGTAGATTCTTCCCAGAACTCTCTCCCAGAGGCATTACAAACTGAAGGGAAAAACAAGAGAGTAAAAATAGATTCAACTCTGATCCACAGTAATTGCACAACCGGGATAATAGGGATCTCAGAGGTGGAGATCGTGAAGTGGCAGAATTTTAGAAATTAGAACTGTGAGCATCAAGAATTATATGGCAGAAGTAGATGAATCTGGAAACTACAACCTAAAATGCTGCTTCAGCTCTGGGCTGGCTGGGACCTTTCTCCAAATCCAAGAAAAGGGCCTTCAAGGATTCCTTCTGCCTTGACAAACGGAGCCCCTTACAAGGAAAGTGGGGTATGTGCAGCTTATACAGTCACTAAACCCCAGGAGAGGGAAAACCATTCTGCCCCCGCCCCTGGCTGTAAACAGAGCAGACACGAAGCCTCCATCTCTCTCTTCTCCCCAGCTCTGTAGTTATCCTGACGAACTACTGTTTTCCAGCCCAGCAGGATTCTTCCAGCTCTCAGTTCCAGGGGGAGCTCATACTGAACAAACGATGTGAGCTCTAACTTTAAAAGCTTGCTCTTCCCATGTATCTGTCTTTGTCCTGATTTTATCTGCCTCAAAAGGCAAGATAATTTTGACTAACAGAAAGTAATTAAAATGAGAGACCTGAATCTTAAGCTACTTAACATTTGAATTTCTTTCAATTTGCCAACTCTAAAGTAGGTTAGAGATGGTGAGCAGAAGGCCTGAGGCAGCAGCAGGCGCAGCCCGTGGGGCTGGGGCACCGGAGGGGTGCAGAGCGCCAGCGCTGCTCCGCACGTGGGGAGTGGCCACGGGACTCCAGCCCAGCGACAGCGAGCGCCAGGGCCAGCGGTTCCTGTGCACATTCTCTTCTCCCGTCTCTTGCAAAGACATTGCCAGTGTCCCCACCTCCCAGGGGAGGGCAAATCAGTGCCACAGAGCCTGGGCAAGTGCTGAGTGCAGCTCCTTTTTTCTGTGCATATCAGCAGGTTTGGAACAGGGGTAATCACAGCCACTCTTACGCGCTAAAAAATAGTGACTCATTCTTCCTCCCCAGACCAACCACGTGATGGAGTGGAGAGATACACTTTGTTTCCTCTTTCTTTGCCTTCTGGTTTCTGGTCCATTAGCTGAATTCATTTCATGTTTTAAAATGTTCTCACAAAACCACAAAGATTAGAAATATCTTTATAATCTGAGAGCTCAAATTGCACAAAAAGCCATTTCTTTAAGCATCTGGAAGAAAAAAAATCCCATCAAATATTGCAGGACTTAGTCACACTACTAACAGGATGCAGTGAACCCTCTTCTAGCAATCACTGCATTATCTGAGCACCTTGGTCCCAAGAACAGTTCTGCCTCAGGAATTGGCAAAGTCAGAGAGCAAACCTTCTGCTCTCACTGCTGCCTCTACCCAAGACCCTGAGGAACAGAAGCATGGCTTTTCATGACTGACAGTTCTCTCACACCTGTAAGAAAATATTTCCACTATTACATGTACTCCTATATAAAGAGAATCTTCAATCTCCCTGCATTTACAGCAGGAGCACAGGCCTGAAGAAGAATGGAGCATTGGGTCTCTCTCAATGTCCCACTAAATTTATACGGACCTCCGAGTAGAGGCATATGTCATTTTTCTCTGATTAACACATTTCAAATGGGATCCAGACGAGTCTAATGGGGAGACAGAATTTGGAGGGAAATGAGGTGGTTTTGATTCGAACCCTGGCTTCCATCAAAATTCTGTGGTCTGCTTAGAATGTCTGTGGACATCATTTTACAAGGCACATTTACACACACACACAAAATCCCTGGGGGTTTTAAACACTGACTTGCAGCAGGACCCAAACTAGAAACTTGTGCAACCAGACTGCCTGGAGCCCCTGCCTGCACCCCCAGAAGGTGCCGAGATGCAGTGGCTGCACCACACCACGCAGGCTCCTGGCAAGAGCAGGCGCTGACTCTGTACTGCCACCACAGAACCTGTGCTGCCTCACTCAGACAGTGGGGATTTGTTCTTTCACGATGTTCTACAAGTGCCTTAGGACTAGATTTCTGAAAGCAAACCCTTGGCCTTGTTGCTGGCTTTAGGCTCCACTGCAGCTACCCTGGAGGAAATGTTTCCTTCATCCTGGCTCCTGGAGCAATGCCCAATGAACGCGGCAGCATCTCCTGTATTTTAACTGTCTAGTAAATCCTTCAGATGCATCTGAAGGTTCAAGCACTCGAACCAGCCTTGTCCCAGGGTAACAAACTACCCCAGTGTATAAAGAGCAATGGTTTATGCCTTTCCATCTGAGCACATGAGAGCAGTAGCAGAGTGTCACCATTCTTAGCTAATTTGGCACTTCAAGCAAGAACAGGGCTTTTATCTCTTCCTTTTCATTACAACATGGTGAGACAAACATTTGATATCAATAAGTAACTAAGCTGGCTACAGAACACAAACAAATAACTGCAGACGGTTGTTTGGTAAGTGATGAGCCTTTTTGGGCTCGATCACCACCTGTAGGCAAGCTTTGATTCAGACATGAGATCATGGAGGAGAAAGTCAGGCACGAAGCAGCCACACACAAGAGCAGCACCTCATCTCTTATGGTACCTGGGACAGCAAACAAGTGCAACTCCTGTAAACACCAGTGGGGGAAAGGGCAGGGGACATTTCTCCAATGCAGCTCTTTTTTCTACCCAAATTACTATCTATTCTTTGCACACGTGCTCCTCCCTATTCCCACCCAAGCACACAGACTGCACTGTGTGACGATATCAGCAGTGCAAAGGCTGCTCAAATAAACAATTTCATGTCACCTCCCCCTTAAGAAGGGGCTAGAGAGAGTGTCTTTCTCACTCATGTGTATACACAGGAACGCACGCCAGAGCACCAGCCTGAAAAGCCTTTCCTTGGCGCAGGAGACTTAGGTAGTGGCAGCAACGCAACAGCTTAGCTCTCATTCACACAGCCAGGAGGAAAATGGCTTGAACCATAACCTGCTGAATCTGTACAGTCAGGAGAATTTGGTTCTGCTTCAGGGGAAGCGCAGCCAGGCTGAGATGCTGCTGAGGCCAGGAAGGAACCTCAGTGCGTCAGCCTGGCACAGCAGGACCGCGTATGGAGCTGGCTCCTGGCCCTGGAGGGCTGAACCTGACACAAATGTTTCCAAATTCCGCCTCCAGGCCGGGACTTCTTTGGCCTGACAGCATGTTTCACCTTTAAGCGCAGCTCAAATGTCAGCCAGCCGCTAAGCCAAAGGGGCGCGGAGCGGCGAGCAGCACCAGCACGGCAGCAGGTGAAGGCGGGCAGCGGCTGGCAGCTCTCACGGTGCTGCCGCCACTCCTGCGGGAGCAGCAGCAGCGCCTGAACCGGGAGGGTTTAACCGGGGGCTGCTTCGGACTCCAATATCAAACCTAGTAGCCACTAGATGGCAAACTCACAGCCCAAACTGCGCACACTGACCGCCAGACTCCTCCAGGGCTCCGAATCAAGGGTGCCAAAAGCCAGCGGGAGTGGGGGACGTGGGGCTGAAACACACCAGACACGACTGGGTCCTTCACCAGCTTCAGTCTCTGCGTGTGTTTCTGTACCACTGCCACACTGCACAAAGATGAGCATAAACGTTGTGCTGGCAACTGTGTAAACCAGCTCCTGGTGTTAATGTGGAGGTCCAAACATCGCAGACACAGCTATGGCAGAAGGGACAAAACAAGATTCCAACACATCCACTAAAAACATATTGCTTAAGCCAGAAAAAAGCCCTTGCAGCCTGCAAATAACATGGCTAAAGAAGCCCAGATTGCAGATGATGTATTATTCATTGCAAACATCACTGTAAGCCTCCAGCCAATCTTGCTTTTTCAGTGCTGGCTGCAGGAGAGGTGGGGGCACTATGTAAATCAGCAATATCTTGCAAATGACTGTTACATATTAGCTGCGTGGCTCTGAAAAGAAATTAATTGCATGGTAGCCAAAGCTCTACACAAGCAATCGCCTTTGTCTAACAAAGTGGCCATTTGAATTTTATCTCAGCCTGTTATTATCCTGAATCAGTTCTTGAGCAAAGATCAAAGCTAGGCTGGGTAAAGCAGTCCTCACTCATTATATGCCGATAATTTTTCTAAGTAGAAGTCCTTTCCAGGAACTGGAGTCACAGCAATGGACACTACAATGTGCAGGGGTTCTGCAAAACCTCTGCATCACACTGAGCCAAAATTTCAGCCAAGATGCTGTGCCCACCCCACACCCAGAGAGACGGATGGTCAAAATTGCTGTGGATCTGCAGCAATACAAGGGCAGCAATGTGATGGTAATTTTACAGAAAGCTCTGAACTTTTCCTTTAGCTGCAAGGGGAAACATCCCTCGCTTCAAGAATAATAGAAAATAGATACATTTTTATTTAGTGTCCAAATGTAGAACTCACCTGTGATTTTACCACAGTGCTGTACAGGGCACAACAAACTCTGAGGCAGTTCATTTCCCTTGTATGACTGTAACCCAGAGCTGATCAAAACAAACTTCATTTTCACGCCAATTTGAGTTAATGCTCCCCAATAGTAGGGTTGTTTGTGCACTCAAAGTAGCAGCAGTGCTGTGTACCTAGACTCAAATACTCTTTTCCCCATAATTACTTTCCCCATAATTACTTTCAGAATGTCAGGAAAGAATAAACTCACAATCCTGCAAACATTACTGAAAATATTTTCCTCACCTGATGATACTATTTCATGCCCATTAGCAAATTCAGCCTAAATGTAGTGGATCCTACTGATCCCTGGTTCTGAGTGTGCAAAGCCTGTCACCAGAAGAATTCATTCCCAAGATTACACTTTTATAGAATTTATCAATACATTTTGCATTATCAGTGCTCAATTACAGAAACTGCAATAGATCAGGGGATCACCAAAGCCAAGGTGTGTTTTGGTCATGACACTCACAATAACCATCTGCTCCTTGTGACTGTGAACCTCAGCTCCAGAAAAAGATATTTTCATTGATCCACTTTCCAGGAATCCAGGCTGAGGTACTCTGAGATCCGTTCATATGGCTCATCTGTATATATCCTCTCTGCTCTGCCTTTTTCAATTACATGGATTTACACTGGACAAATTTCTCCTGAAAGTGTGCTATGCATCCTTAACCAACAACACATTGCTCCCTGATTCTGCTGTTTCCCTCATTTGCATCCGCTCCTTTAAATTGTTGACCCATCTCATGACCGTGTCTGTTATGACCAACATATTTGATCGGTATGTTGCAAACCTGAGCACTGCACTTGCCCATTTAATGAGCAATATTTTAGACATTTTCCAAACTTCCTGTCACCAGCATTAGCTAACACACGAGCGATCCAGACAGGCTCTTTTGTTCTGAGCAGCTGTGCTGTAAAACAAGCTGAGTATCTCTGCGGCCACAAACTGCTCTCCAAGGTCTCCCCATCCCCAGTCTGCCATATGTTGCCCCTATGGCTTGTACAAACTCTTTCATTTCCTCTCTATCCTGTTGCATTTCATCAGGTTTCACTAAAGCACACACCAGCATCCAAAAGCCCGGCTGCTCATGGTGCTCTGCTCTGTTTCGCAAAGGGCACACAGCTTTTCGGTGTAGATCCTTACATGGTCTCTCACTAAACTTCTCTAGTTTTTAGGTTTTTCAAACCCTTCTGTGAGCCTTGCAGCCCACTTCACTGGAGCGCTGTGAGTACTGGAGGTGCCACATCCAAAGCAGGCCACAGCTAAGACAGTGCTAGGTGGTTGTGCTGCAGTGGAGCTACGTTAGGTCAAAACCAGGAAGTCAAAGAGATTTAGATAAGGAAAACCACGCCATTTGGCTACCAAACAAACACACAATATCCAGCTCATCCATAACTGTGGAGGTAAAGGCTTGTGTCAAGAGCAGATTTTGAGAAAAGCACAGAGAACCACGGGTTGGAAGCAGCCATTCGGAAAGGCAGAGGACACGCTCGACAGAGACATCATTTGTCCTTCTCAAGGGGAGAGTTTGTGTCCTCAATGGGTTCTTGGAGTGGCCTCACTAACACAACATGGCAGCAATGCAGAGAGTGAAGTAACATTCACATCACCTTGAGCTCTGAACATGAAGAGGAGCTGCTTCAGTTCTTCTTGGTTTCCACTTTGGAGGCCAACAAGACATGAGGATGCTCATGCCAAGCTTCAGGTCAGAAGGATGTTAATGTCTCTGTGTAACCAGTCCGACAGGCAGCCCCACTACCTGCAGGTTGCTGAGCTCTGCAGGGGCTCCCCGCCCGGCAGTCCGGTCCCAGCAGCTGCTGGAGCTCGCTCACTGCGGAGGGTCAGCATTTCACCGGCAGCGCTGCGCTCCTGAACCTGCAGCCAGCAGCACACGCCCGCGTGTTTCTGTCTGGGCTGGGCTGTGTGGGAGCCGTTCCCCGGCCGTGACCCCACTGGCTGCACTCTGCACTCAGCGGAATTTCGGAAGCGCCGTCCCGGCTCCAGGAGACGCTGCCGAAGTCAGCGGAGCTCCGTCAAAATGTCGCTTCCCCTGCTTCCTCTGCATCCCACTGGGGGACAGCACATTCTCCATTTCTCTGAACAATCTTACTGAGCTGCAAGCATCAGCAGCACTAAATTCTGCTCTTTTTTGGGAAGGAGCCAAGACTGCCAATGTAAAGCACAGGATGTGATTTCCTGCCCCTCCTGGAAAAGGAAGCTACAGTCCAAAAGGTAGAGAAAGAACTATTAATCCAAGAACAACCATTTTAATGTTGATGGTCACATGATGCAGCTGAAGAAATACCAGTTCAATTCAAACAGAACTTGTAATGTGCTAAACATGCAGGACTCGTGACACAGAAAAGGAGATAGCAGATCCGGGTGCCAAGAAGAGGAACTACTGTTCACAGTCTCTTGAGGAAAGATGCCCCCAGGACCACTGCTCTTCTGACAGAATGCTTTAATCAAAAAAACACTAAAATAACATTAAAAACTAGTGGAGATTCTCTACAGAATCTCCTACAGTTCTACTTTATACGGTATATATGAGCCGATTAGCAGCAAGGTGCTGAGCTCCTTGGGAAAGGAAAAGCATGTAGAGTGAAAAGAAAACCAGTGAACAGCCCCAGCAGGTTTACTTTTGCACAGGCTTTAAAAGAGATGGAGAAATAAGCAGTACTATTGAGTTGGTGCAGAGATGGCCTGTACAATTCCAGTAGCTACTGCCTGCTTAAGCACAATGAAATAGGATGAATAGAAGCCCTAATGTGGCTGACTCACCCTCATTACCCAACAGCCTAAAATGGGGGGGTGGTCTTCTGAGGAGATCAGAAAGTGTATTTTCAGATATCTGAAAGTGTGAGTGTATATGGATTATGCAGCCCAAGCCACGAGTGCCCATTATTTTCCATCTGTATGGCTGTAAGAACTCTCCTGTGTACAACTACTTTTGTTTTCAGAGTGTCTGCAACCATTTGCAAAAGACTGATAGACATGTGTGTGCAGACACACACCCCGTGCTGTCATGGGGACTTGCCTTCTGTTCTTTCTCACTACAGTTTTTCTCAGCCTAAAATAAAAGCATGTTATGTGCAAAAAAATGTAACACACAAGTGTTTATTTGCCTATGAACACTATAATCTTCATAGATCGATATTAAAACCCTTCACACTTATTTTCACTGCCTACTTCAATTGAATTTAGCAATTCCAGTGTATCTTGAGAGAGTGCTGAACAGCTGCAAACTAGCCAAGGGATCACATTCCCACAGATGGTATTAGAGTCCAAAGCTCTTCACGTTTGTCTGTGGAATACGAACAGGTCAAATAAGAAGTTTGTCTGGGAACAAAGTTTCATAATCCTTGCAGACTGTTACTTGTTTTTACACTTGTTTGATTTTATGCTGTTCACTTGGAAACTGTGAGGTTACAGGGGTTTTCTGTGGAAGTAACTCAAGGCCAATTTACTCCACCAGAGCCCATCTTCTATGTAAGTTCAGGTACGTCCCAACTTCGTAGCCTCTCTGCTGATTGATTAAAGGTAAAGTCTGAAGTGATGTTTTCAGCACTAATCTGACAGGTGTCCAGAGAAACGCATCATGCTACACAGTAGTGAAAGGATGGGATAAGAAACTTGGTCCCATAAAATCCAGATCTGCTCAGTATTGTTCACTGTGCTTTGCCAGATTCCCTACCCTCATTTACAACGTCAGAGACATGCAGTGCATTTCCTGCGTTGGGAAGGAGGAGGATGTGTGTGGCTGGCTCTGGCAGGCATCCTCTGCTGTGGCCTGTGCTCAGTGCCACGCAGGAGGGAAGGCCCTGCCACCAGCTTGCAGCTCGTGGTGTGAGCGGCCAGCCCAAGGACGGCCAGTGACGACAGAGTTCACTCATGACAAGGTAAAGGGATGATGGCAAACACAACAACTCACTCCTGCTTGTGATTAGTAGCACCGGAAGGGATGCTACTATGTTGAGAAAGACCAAAAAGCAGGGCACCAGGCCTGTTTTGGAGACAAAATGACTGCATCCATGTATATATGACAGTAAGACTGAAGAAGTGAGACAAAGGGGAGAAGAACTCGTGGAAGCACCAGGCAATTTTTCCAAAGCCCTGCCTCCCACAGAGGAGTGGGCCACCCCCTCCCCAAACTGCTCAAGCAATTGTGGCCTTCAATGAAAAGTGTCACCTTCCAAACTGAGGGAAAGAGATCTGCAGAGAGGCAGAACAAGATCTGCTGCTGATAGAGTCCTTCCCCAATGCCTGCAACTCACCCATCCCATCTTGTGTTGGCCTGTTCTGGACACCTACAGCCCAGAGCTCACATGAGTGGATTCCCACTCAGGGCTCTCCCCAAGATGCAGAAAGACAAGAATTATCTAATCACATCTGTATAGAATATATCTGCATTGCAGCAGAATGGGCAACCTCAGAGCTTTCCAGTAGTATTCAAAGAGCCTTTCTTCATGTGAGCTCCCAGAATTAATCACCAGTGTATGAATTTGGCTTCCCATCCCTTTCCCCAGCTGACAGGAATTGATGGCACCAACTGCCGTCACCACGAGAAATAAGTGATTCCTTCACTAGCATGGCAGACATATGCCAGCTAGGAAGAGAAGATCTGATCATCAGACTTGCTTGTTTTGGCTTTTCAATGCACAAAAGGCTGTTTTTCTCAGAATTAGGGTGACTGCGACAATCTGTTTTTAGACAGAGTTAGAACCACAAGATAAAAGAGGCAGAAATCTTCTCATCTGCATATTTATCATCAAAATGCAGCAACTGCATAATTTAAGCTTAGTGTTAAAAATATTGTATGTATATTTTAAGGTTTTCCTACTCAGGTGAAAAGGAGACATGCTTTCACTAAGGAGGTTAATTATTTCCTAATGGTGTGAAAACAACAGAAAAAAAGGAATAAAAAGGAATTTTTTTACCCTTCCCCCTACCCTGAGGCATGATAGAGAGGTATCTCTGTCCATATCCTTCACAAACACACACAGGGAACTGACTCAGAACAATAGAGTGGAGAATGCACTGGTAACCGGGGTACCACTGAGCCCCACGAGGGCCTGACCACTGGCACAAAGGTGCAGGTGACAGGACACTTGTAGGGGGACCAGGAGCATCCTCTCAGCTCATTAGATCTTTCAGTTGAGAAGGGACGTGCTCCCACAGGCAGGGAATGGGCACAAAGAACCTGGAGGGCTGTGCCAGAGGACACGAGGGTCCAAAGAAGCCACCCAGCCGGGTGAGCACTGCACCCAGCTGCCTTCTCTGCAGGGGCAGAGCACAGCTGAGCTCAGGCTGCCCTGGATCACCCTACCCACCCCATCCCACGCAGCCTCAGGGAGAGGGCAGGGGTGCTCTTCGCTGGGCCAAACCCTGCAGGGAAGAACGAACCAAACACAAGCTGCCTGTGTGGCACTCAGTGGTACCGTGGCGGTTTCCTCACGGCTCCTCCCTGTCTCTGCGTACACACGGGGTCTGTACTCCCTGCAGAGCTGAGGTGACTGCCCTAGCTGTGCATGAGGTCCTGCTTCTTAGCAGGAGGACTTCCTCATCCAGAGATCCCTGGTTTATCGGCTTTCCCACTGCCTGCCTCCTTAATAGAGACAGTTCTTATGTGACCTCTGCTGCTGTCCACGCAGATGTGTGACATTCCAGACAGGACCTCCCTTTCCCACTAGGAAGCAACCTGTCCTCTCCAGCACTGCCCAGGAACCCCGCGGCACAATCAGTCACTGCTCAGAAATGTCTCTGGGAGCTTGGCAGCCCCTCCAGTGTGCAGAGCGGGCTGGCCGGCCGGCCATCTGCTGCTCCCCCAGCTGACACAGCTTTCCCATGCTCTCTGCTGGCTGCCTTCGCGTCCTCACATGGCCACATCCACGCTGCTCTGACAGCCCCATCCCTCAGATCCCAGTCCCTGTAAGCACCTGATACGCACATGTGCTTCTGTGTAAAGAGACAGGTTGGAAGGGCAGTGCATGACAACACACCACAATCTGAAGACAGCCAATCAAACCAATAAATCCCCCCTCGCTCCCCAACAGCTGTAGCCCAATTAAACTCAACAGTTCACAGGTGTTCATGTAATGACTTTAACACAAAAAAAGCACCGCTCCCTTTAGGGGCCTTTAAAAAAATTTAGAGCTCTTTAAATTTTATATACCAACAACATCAAACCAAAGTAGGAAATAATAAAGAAGGAAAGGAGATAGAGCAAAGAAAATACACAGTGTCAGCATCAGCAACAGCCTAATTAAACAATAGCCAACAGGAAAATGCACATTCTGCTCACCCAGCCATGGTCCTTCTGGAGTTGTGCTGGATGCAAAAGCAGTTTCCTTACATCCCTTTCAGCATGGCTGCACCAGCCCTCTCCATTCATGCAGTCCCTCACCCTCCCCGGAACAGAGCTGTGAATGAACTCTCACTAGCCGAACCAGAGCCTGCAGCTATCACTTCTCTCCAACGCTTTGCCTCCCTCCCTACCACGAGGTCGAGCCTGGGCTGGTCTCCCTGGTGTGCAGGGCAGGCCGAGCTGTTCACCTCTGGACATGACTAATGACCTCACTAAGTCCCGTGGCCTTGCAGCACACGCTGGCTGATCCAGGGAGCCCTGGGGAAGATGACACCATGGCTGATCAGGTTGTCTGCACCATCTGTTTGCTGTGTGCCAGCAGCAGGCTCTTGCTAGGTGCCTCCTTGTTCCTGGGTTTCCTTACACCTGGCTGGCAGTTCTGGCTACAGCATCGTTATTTGCTTTTGTAGTTTTCCCACTGACTGTAGGTGTTCCCTCTCCTTCTCACTCACCTTCATCCCCCTCGTTCCCGCAGACCTGCAGGCACGAGCCCCCAGCAATGTCAGGATCACAGCTAGGAGCTGCCACATCTACTCACTGCAGGAGGGATGAGGAGACAGGAAACACAATTCCCATAAACCCAGGGAAGGCTGGAAAAGAACCAGCTCTTGTGGGACCCTGCAGGGGCCTGAAGAGGCAGAGTTTACAATGCCTTCAGCTTTGGGGGAAACCCAGCAGAAGGCTCGTTACTGCCCCTGCTTTGATTATGTGTTTGTTTCTCATGGTGAAATACTGAAGCCAAAGTGAATCTGATGCTTCTGCTTTGAAGCAATCCTGGTTTCAGCTCTTCATTATTATATAAAAACATAAGGTCTTTTTATAAAGGAACATTGGTGTGCACACGAAATTTTTAAGAGGGGCAGTGAAAAGATACTGCGCTATTATAAGCCAGAAGGTTCTGGGAGAGGAAATCAGTTTCTTTCCATCTTAGGAGAACCTGAGACCCCAAGAAACTGAAATATTTTGAGGCTAAAAAAATCAAGTTACAATGCCAGAACAGTGCAAAAGAAACCTTTTCAAGAGTCTCTAAACAGGGAAAAGGCTATCTTGGCAGTCCTGTGAAGCCAGGAATTTGGACAGGAGCAAAGGAGCAGCCATCCTCTGTCCTCTCTGCTTAGTGGGGCTGCAAAATGTGATCTCCCTACAAAAGGGAGATTCATAGAGCAGTATGGAGGTCTCTGCTGCCCACATACCTCATTTATGCACCTACAGCACCTAGCACATAGGGCCCAACCTGGGAGATTCCTTTAGGAATTACTGTAATATAAATAGTAAATAAGTATGAATAATTATGTGAGGATGATAACCAGTGATTTAGCTATGAAAAGGCCCCAGGATACAAGTGCTAATCTCCTGAGATACTCAGCCATCCTTTCAAGATGCGTGAAGACATATAAGTAGGCTAATTACAAAGGAAAATGTCTCTTGTATATAAATCTCATCTAAATTCAGAAGTGATGCAAAAAACAAACTGAGAAGATACCCAGGAAAAGTTCAATAATGTTGCTGGGAGAGGTTAATTTTTAGAGATTTTTTTTAAGATAACCCAGAAGATCCTTAAATACAAAAATAGTTAAACCTTAAATAGCAACTGTAAGTATCACACCAGAAAGGCACTCTAAAATGAATAGAACTATTGAACTGTGGAAGCATCATGGCAAAAAACCACAATTTCATTTTCTTAGTTTAGTTTCAATTTATAATTCACACAAGTAGCTTAAACACGTCGATTTGAGATCAAAACAGAACTTCAGGTTACATAGCATCTGTTCTATAGGAGGGTGCTGTGTGCACTGAGATAATTTTAGATGAATGTGTTATAAACAAGATCTGTGGAACATTGCAGAGTAGCAAGTTTTGAGAGAGAAAAACATACAGTTTAAATGCATAAATTGTTTAGAATGTTTAGCATGTGGTTGTAAAGCGATCAACCAAGTGATCTGTTTTCCAGAGTAGGACAGCTTGCACAGATGAAACAGCAGCTTCCTCCTTATTAAATTAAAGACTCGTTCAACACTCAGAGGAACAGCTTCTCACTCTGCAAACTTGGTGATCATAAAGCCAGAGTTTTTAGCCACTGTTTTTGCTCTTTCCCAACACCTCCCCAAGCTGTGTATCTAGAAATTTAAATTAGATGAACATTGTGTATTTCTTTAGTTCTTTTTTCTGTTATGGGAAAAAGAACATGTGTGTGTTTAATGCAGGAATTTCTGACGTACTGTGCATCAGTTCACGGATACAAAAGTATTCTACATTCCAGCTCCTACTTTAGTCAAAACTAGAAGCAAGTTCATGATAATGGTGTAGTTCTGGTCAGAAAAGGCATTTCATATGTTGATGCAAATGATGATTCTTGAAAATCTTTCTCCTTTTAGAAAAAAATCTGAGATTTTAAAAAATAGTGTGAAACAATCTACAAAATAGAAGGCAAAATCCATTCAGTTGGTAATGATAATCCTGTTCAGGCTGCAGTGGAACGTTTCCCTGAAACGTCTCCTCCTGTGCTCGGTTATTTATGGTTTGCTTTCCAGCCTGACTGCAGCAACTGACACCCTGCACAGAACCAGCATCAGACGGAAAGCAGCTCCCCCAGAGCCAGCCACACCTTCAGGCATCCCTTACCAAGCCATCACCACAGGGCACTGCAGGAGCCCCACCCGCAGTGCTGCTCCTGAGGAGCTCCGGGTCACGCCGGGCCCAGGGCCTGTGGGGAGCAGCTCACGGGGTGGCCTCGTTCAGCTCAACACCCATGGGCAGGTGGCTCTGCAGACCTGCCCAGGTCTGAGACACTGGACAAGCTCTCACCTGAGTGAGACCTGTGCTGCGCTGTCACGTCACCTCGAGCAGGTGTTTGCAGGTGCCCGCTGGCTCAGAGACCAGGCTGTGGTCAGGGTAAGGTGCCCGTCTGCTGCTCACAGCATTAGCTGCTCACAGGGCACACGCTGACCTCCTCCCACCCTTCTCCAGACACCAGCCGCTTCCATACATCCATCTTCTTGCATATTGAGCCAGTGCACTGTCACTCCCAAAGTTTATATTTAAATAAGACCTTCTGTTGAACTCGAATTAAATATAGCCCTGATGAATCTGATACCATGAGAGAACCAAGGTTGGAGGCGAGAGAGAGAACGAGGAGGAGATCACAACTGAACAAATACATTTAAAGCTGTGAAGTTAACACCCGGCTGCACATCTGACTCCGACGCACACTGGGGTTGTTTCTTTTCAGCTCAGCTATAATATTAGTTGCACTGAGGTCACCCTCGCATGTCCTTCTGCTTTATGTCTCTTACTAGGCAGACACACACAAATCTTCAAATTTTACAGAGAGAATGAAAATTCAGACCAACATTTGTCTCCCTGACCTGTCAGCACTTACAGCAGTGCCTGACTGACAGAGGCACGAGAGGGCAAGTCAGAACCTCTGAAAAGGCAGGTATCTCAGGACTAATTTTGGAGCCTACTGACAACAATAACAATCAGCTCTTAGTTAATGTCAGAGAGCAACAACAAAGCCTGCGGCAGCTTGTGCTGCAATTCCAGCCAAGGGCTCATTCTGGGCTCTCTCCTGATGTGGGTGGCCCTGCCAGCCAATTTTCAAACAGCGCTTAAACTCTGGTTGGGGACACTGGCCTGGGTTGCTGGACCTGAGAAAGGACCAGAACTGTGTGTGCATGTTAGCAAAAATGTAATTAAGGAGCCCAGGCATAAAAAAAATTACCAGAAAATGTGATCATAGCAGTAAAGGAGGCAAGTTGTACCATTACGGTAAGAGAGTTCACAAGAAGTAATACAGTAAAGCTAAAAAACAGATATTCAGGCCTGTGGGACTCAGGTGTTAAAATCTACTGGGTTGTGTCCTTAATGCCTAAAACTTTTCATTAGGCTTCAGGATGAACAGCTTCTAGAAGCAGAAGAGATTTCATCCAGGTCAGTCAGCCACAAAAAGACTCATCAGTCATCACACGATAACCCTGACTGAACCATCTATATATATTTAAGATACCAATCCCATTAGTTGCACTGTAAGGAACCAAGCCAAGTTGTTCCTATTTCTGTCCCAGTATCCTAAAAGCTAATCCTAAAAGCTAGTCCAGCACTCCTTTGCTTTGGCTGACTTCCCTTACAGCTACTCGTTGTCTTTGACAGCGATGAAATCCACTACGCCCAGTTACAAACCCAGTTCCAAACTGGGCCAGGGCAGGGAGCAGCGGAGGGAAAAGCAAGTGGAGTGAACCAGCTGGGCTGACAAGAGTTAAAGCTGCTGTGAGTCCTGGTGCCTGTGGACTGTCTGCAGCACGGATTAAACACTGCGTGGAAACAGGATAGGCAAGCCCTGCTTTGTCCTGATGCAATCTCTTCAATTATTTTTTGTGTTGTGTATTTTACAAAGGATAAATCAGGGAACATTTCAAGAAATGTTTTCTCATTCTAAAACTTATCAAAATATTGCTGACACTGATCCATGGCTGGGAATGTCATTCCTGAATAAACATGATGTCATTCTCATTCCATTCATACTTCTCCTGGACAGCTGCTGTCAGCCTCAGTGAAGAAAAATGCCACCTCACTGGTGACAGCTGCCACTTGAGGTACTTTGTATATCAGCCTCCATAGGAGTAAAAAAAAAAAAGAGTCAGTCATGCACATGCTATTTAAAGTCTGTTGCATCTTGATGAGAAATGCAAAAGTTAATATGGGGCAGATTTCTCTGTGTCAAAAGTCTGGACAATGAAGAATAAGGAACTTTTCTGGTCTCACCTTCCTAAGAAGCAAAGCTCAGGCAAGGCCCTCACACCTGTGCTGTATTTGCTTTAAAATAAATTCATATTATTATCAATTGCATCACAAAAGAACTAATGAAACAATCATAGTAATCCCAGAATGGTTTGGGTTGGAAAACACCTTAAAAACCGTCTCGTTCCCCACCCCTGCCATGGGCAGGGACCAGGTCACTCCAAGGCCCATCCAGCCTGGACTGGAGCACTTGCAGGGACTGGGCATCAACAGCTTCAGCTCCAGCACTGGAACTTCTTGCTTTTTCCAGTACCCCAATCACATCTGCAATTTTTTGGCACCCAGCTCTCCTGAAATTGCTGTAGGAATTGTTCTGGGCTGGGGTAGCTCTCCAGTTGCTTTCCAAGCATAGAGACAGACAATCCCTGCCCCAAAGAACAGCCCAGACAAAATCTGTTTTCTGTTCCTTCTGGCCTCCAACTTGCACTGCTGCTTCAGTGTCAAAGGGGCAGATGTATAATCTGGGAAGCTTTCCAGATGCATCTTGAGCAAAGCAAAGCATTGTGAATCACTGGTACTAAGCAGGATCTTTCCATCTGTCACAGTACCCCTGGCAGCACTCGCTATGCACTCACAGTACACACAGGATGACAAGCACCTCATGGAGGGGACACCAGTATCCACCAGCGCCAGATTCTCAAAGAACAAATAAATAAGTTCTCTTGCCTTGCACACTGGGGTTTTCATCACACAGATTGTGCCGCAGCAGCACTACTCTGCCCCCAAAAAGAATGGCAGCAAGCCCATGCAGGGCAGGAGCACCTTTGCAGCTGTAAATGTTGCGTTAATAAGTTTCTTTCTAGTACTGGGCCATCACTTTAACTTTTATCACTTCTCCTGTCCCATAAATGCTCTCAGGTGCTCTTCCAAGGAATCTGAGCAGATTGCCAAACAGAGAAGAATGACAATGACATGGCCTCTGGCTCTGCCCTGAAACAGCAGCTTTTCTGTCATCCCCTGGAAATGCTCCAGTTTCTTTACAGCTCTGGAAACGTGGCTCAAGCAAGGTTGCCAACACATGTTCCTCTGTGTCAGACATGACTCTGATTCTGGAGCTGCGAGGAGCCTGTCAGCTATCATTCTGCCAGGAATACCACAGCCCTGGCTCCTCTGCTTTCAAATTCAGTCTGCATTAGTTTGAGTAAGAAGAGCTGACAGGTATCTGAAAAAACAATAGCAGCTCTTGCTTTAATTTGCATGCCTAGCCTTGAAATCCTTTGTCACTAACTCAAGTGGGCAGTGGATAAAAACTAAGTGAAATATAATGATGCCATTCACATAACTGCATGAAGAAAATATCTCTGCACCTAACCTCACACTTTCCAACGCTCTGGTGCAGATTTGTTGTGTGAAAGCATCAGAAAATAAGCGGTCATCCAGCATGCTGGAGTGCCCTGGTCAAAATGAGGTTTACTGAGTCTCCTGACAGGCTGTCCAGCTCTCCAGATTTCAGAGGAGTGGCATGTCACCAGTCCTTTCTTTAACCTGCTCAACCCCAACACCTTGAGCACCCCGACCCTGCTGGGCCTGGCTCCAGCACTGTCCCACACCAGGCCACTCTGGCATTTAAAAGACAGAAAGAAAACCTCCGTGCAGTTTTTTTTTTTCGGTATGCTGTCTCTGCCTGGATATAGAGGTGCTCTGCTTCTTGCCCAGCTCTTCCTGAGAGCCGGTGTATGCCGGTGTATCCCTGTTCCCCACCCGTGCCCTGGCACGGCCGGGCAGCACCCGCACACCTCGGGCAGCCGAGCCCGCCCCTGCCGGCCCCTCGCACCTCGCGGCAGGAGGGAAGAGAGGAGCGCCAGCACCTCCACACGAAACACGGCCAAAGCGCAGAGCAGTCACCGATACAGGACTTTCACAAACCTTTGTTTTAAGTAAGCACTGAAGTACAGCTGAACTCTGCTCCACGGCAAACCCCTCCCTGCCCACAGCCCTGCTCCCGCTGCCTGTCTGTCTGGCAGCCGCCGATCTCCACAGGGCTCAGGTGTGACACACACCAAACCCCACGTCCCTCTTAATAAAGGACCGTGACCCTGCCAGCCCAAGTTTCAGGGGGCTGTGCATCCCCAGCCAGGCCCTCATGGCCTCCGCCTGCCCCGCGCAAGGCCGAGCCCACCTCAGGGAGCCACCGGGCCACCACCCACACAGTCCTCCAGCCGGTTTCCCCTCCAGCCTTACCTGGTGTCGGCTTCTGGGCGCTGTTTCCTCCCATGGTGCCCACCGCAGGCCGCCTGCTCCTCCGCTGGGTCCCCGCAGCACCGCCGGCCCGGCCCTGCCCTGCCCTCCGTGGGACGGGCGCTGGCCTGAGGGCACAGCGCAGGGCTGGCGCCTCACGGAGGTTCCCGCCACTGCCGCCGCGCGAGGGGTCACTGTGCTCAAGCGAGTTCTGGGATTTCCTCTCCTTGAGGATAAATCACTCCCTTTACAGAGGCCACCACTTCACCCCTTGTACCTGAGGAATGCCGCGGCTTCCTCCCGGCAGCCCCTCAGGGCCCCGAACTCTGTGGGACGCTGTTCATCGGAACGCGGTGGCCTCACCAGCCCGGCGTCGCCTCAGGAACGGCGCCCTCCGGCAGCGGCCCTGCTGCAGCCGCCGTGGGCAGCCTGTGGGGAGGAACGGCTGCCGGCCCAGCCGCGGCTCCTCACAGCGGGACCCGCTGCGGCTCCAGGACCCTCCGGCACCTTCCGCAGGGCAGGGCTGGAACCCTGCGGGGCGGCGGCTGTGGAGGAGCCGCTGCCCTCGCGGGCACGGCCGGCCGGGGCAGCGGGGTGTGGGAGCCACCGGAGTGCTGTGGCAGCAGGGCGGGGCCCGCCGGCCTCGGCCGCACCGCGCTCTGCCCCGGGGGAGTCCGGAACCGAGTCCCGAGGCGGGACAGGGCTCCCTCCGTCCGCGAGCAACACGCGGCCTGCAAACCTCAACAAAGGAAAGCTCTAGAATGGAGTTAGTTAAAGAGTTCCAGTTCCTTCGACGCAGTCCCTGGTCCTTTGTGAGCACAAAACGAAGCCTAGGCATTCCCACTGCTGATTATGAATAAGTTGAGGAGCTCTTTGATATTACTGCTATGGTTCAGGCTGGTGCCATATAGTGCAGACAACACATAAAACGTCCGGTGTGATGGCTGCAGGCTCTCCACTCCCCTGTTCTGGTCATTTGCACTGTGTTTTGCTTATTTATGTTGAGTTTTATTCATTGGCTTTGTTTTCTGGTCAGTTACATATGTTCTGTTTATGTTAGTTTCTTGCCAAGTTTCAGCATCAGTCTGTGTATTTCTGGAACTAAAGCTGTAACTGTTTTCTCCAGAAAATTCTCAAAATTGTGCCACGTGAAGTCAACACTGTACTGGCGACAGGGAAATTACAAAGGTTTTTTTCCTGTAAAAGGTTCCTGTATTTTTCCCCTAACCAAGTGATTCTGCAGGTGGAATAGAGAGCGTGCAAATCCGTGTAAGGTGGTGGCTGCAGCTCGTGTTCCCTCTTTGGCCAAGGTTCGCCAGAGGCTCTCCCAGCTCCCGGCTGTTCCAGCGCGGAGCCAGTGCTGTGAGCGGGTACTCGGGGACGTGTGACCATGAGAAAAGTGGCTGCAGAGCTCCGAAACACAGACTGTTCTTCCAGAGCTGCCTCTGCTCCAGGGCTTGCTGAGAGATGCTCCGAGTGCTGAAATACGTGGCCACCTGCCAGAAAGGGTGGGCAGGTGACGGCAGGTCACACTAACGCTGCCCCTCACTGCTCTGTGCCAGCGCATCCAGCATCGCTAGCTATGCCAGGTCCACACGGGATGTGCAATTAGACACGGAGCCAGTGGCCTCAGCTGGAGGTCAACTCAGTACATGGACAGTGTCACAAAAAACCAGCATTCTGGACTTTAGTTGGACTGAATGTTGCAAACACATGATAACCATCAGCTCCTCTGCAGGCTGCATGGCACAGCGGGCAAGAAAACCATGTGTCACAAAGGGGAGAATCTGGAGCTGTTTTCTCAGTGCCATCACACTCAGGACTCTCCCCTTGCAGTCGGACTTGTCAGGTTGTTACAGACCTCCCCTCACCCCTCTGGTGAGGCTGACCAAGGGCACCGCCATGGCTCGTGTTGAGCGTTGATTTCCCCCGAAATTCCCCGCAAGAACCCCAGGAGCAGCTGTAAGATGTTCCTCAGGTCTGCTCCAGAGAGGAGACACTGTCCAGCTGTCCAGAGCCACACTGGACCCGACCTTCCGAGCTCAGCTGATCAGAGCCAGCTGCCAGCAGACCCCCGTGTGAGGATCCCGCTGGAGCAGCAAGGGAAGAAGAGAGCAATGTCTGTGCAGGGGAATGACTGCTTCAAACAGGGACAAAATCAGAAAGCAGAAAATGAGAGCTTCAACCATAAAGTTCAAAGAACACAGGGAAAAAAGCATGAAAAATAATTTTGACACTTTGAAGTAGAACTCAATTGTTCCATTAAACTGTATTTTTAATAAAAAATAACAATAACAGCATTCCAAATATCTATTTTATAAGCTTTACTAATGTATATTTTTTTAATACATGTCAGAAATTCTTACTTGAGGCAAATGCAATATTTATAGAAAGCAAGAGACTTCAAAACAGCTCCAGAGACTTTAAGCTCTCGATTTATTCACAGATTTAGAATAACTCAGGAATACAAAATGACAAAATGTACATTTTTTATATTGTTTACTAATGTATTGTCTCTTGTCCCTGATCCGTCATTTTCCTGACTGGAGGAAACACATTCAGCTTCTTCACTCCCTTTAATGCTACACATTTCTGGAGGGAAATATTCCCATTTGGTGAAAATCTATCACAATTCTGTCTTGCAGCATATCACTCCCAGAAAATTATGTGAAGATCATTAATAAATACATTTTTGCAATGACAATCATTTCTCCTTTGGTCATGATTTTTATCTATTATTTGCCTCAGCCTCTCCAGTTCCCAGAGAAAGTGCTGGTGAGACTGAGGAAGAGCAGAGGCAGCAGAGCTCCGGCCAAAACCAGAAGGGAGGTTCACCAGTGACTACAAAGGCAACGAGATGTTGGGTTAGTAAAGCCCAGCTGGACGTGCCGTGGGCCTGGAGAGGTGTCCCCAGTGCCTGCTGGGGTCGGAAGGAGGAGCGGCGGCCGTGCCGGGAGATTCCTCTCTGCCCCGAGGGACCTCAGCTCACAGAACCGCACCCGAGGCTCGCCTCCCCCTGCCAGGGCCGCCCACAGCCACGGCCCGGGTCACACAAACTGCTGCTCCAGGGAGTCAAAATAGTCCTTCTGTCCGATTTGTACACCTTTCGTTTGCAACTCCAACCATCCACAAAAGCACGTTGTTTAATAAATACCTCTGTATATAATAAATACCTCCTGCATCCTTGAGACATTCTTCAGTCTGGAGGCACCTCTGAAAGCGCAGAATTTCTGCTGGTTCTTTCTGCCCTTTCAGTTGGAGGTGACAGGTGACAGTGTCGCTGTGCTACCAGTGCTGTACCCGGGAGTGGCACTGTCCCTGCTCATGTGTTGTTTCATGATGTGACAGGGCACCTACATTTTTACAGCCAAACCTAAACACTGCGGGAATGGAGCACTGAGAAATTTGGGAGCAGCCAGTCTCTCACACCCCACCTGTTGTGCACAGCACAACATCACTCCAAGGAGGATGAAGGAAAAAGCCTCCAGGAGCCTTGCAGCACAAGCTGAACTCTGCTGTCCTGAGCTCTGCTGGAACAAAGTTGTGATGTTCAGTAGCAAATATCTCATCGGTGAAATCTCCAAGCCAACGCCATCTTTTGCTCAAAACCCCTAAACTCTTATTATTCACTTCTTTTTATTTCCACACCATGGAAGTTTCAGAGTGAAAATTGTCTGATGTTCTTCTACAAAGTAATCTGGCTTCTGATTTTGGGGTGTAAATTTATTCCACATACTTCACTGTGTGCCTACCAGAGGACACTGGGAAGCAAAGGAATTTGTGACACACATACACAAATAACTGTATGTGCATCACAACACAGATCTGGGCAGACACAGGGTTATTTTTCTTTTCCAAGAGAATCCTGGATCAGAATTAGTCATAAAGACACGCTACCCTGGCAAAAGATAAGTCCAGAGCTCTCCCAAGTGTGCTGCTGCTGAATCAACAGCAAGAGCACTCAGGCAGCTCCAGGCTGTGCTGGATGCACAGCAATAAACTCAGGACATTTGCTCCACACCCCGGAGCAGCCAGGATGTGCCCTGAAAGGTGTAACTGCTGAAAGATGAGCAGCACACACTGCAGAGGGTTTCTACTCTCATTGCACTTCCCCTAATGTTTCCAACTTCTACCGCTGTGTGAGATTTCTTTTACTGTTAGAAATAAGTGCTTTTAAAACTGATGCATTTGCATTCACTAGCCCACAAAAGAGTAACTCAAAGCACTAAATATCAACAACTTAAAACTAAGAATAAATGCTGGCATTTTTTTTCCTGCTATCTCAAATACAGTTCCTCACACAGTGCCTTGAGTCCAGCAGTTGGGCTTTAAGAAAAACCAGAAATTGTCCAATGGCATGGGACAAAATCATGCAAGTTGTTAGAAGTAGAGCTAGAGGGGTGGAAGAGACTGGTGAGTCAGCTTGTCACAGAAACATGTCTAGAGTTCAACTGGCTGTGAAACCCAACAAGGGCTGTGTGTTCTGGGGTACCAGGCCAAAACAGACCCAAGAGCCTCCAGCTGTGGATGACAGAAGCTCTATCACACAAACAAACAGGGGCAGTTTCACTGCTAGCACCTGGTACACTCTTTGACCTGAGCTGTTTGATTTTATTCGTCCCCATATACACAAACCCACTGTTTTTCACAAAACCCAAGGACAAAGCTGTGCTGACACCAAAAACGCCCCCCATGTTCCCTGCAGCTGCAGGAGCAGTGCTGTCATCAGGTCTCAGTGCAGCAACTGGATGGGGGAGTAGGAGAAGGCTGCTCGTGCTTTGGACACGCTGGAGGAGCAGGACCCAGCAGCTCCTGTGCCACGGGAGCTCCTTTCCTCTCTGCTACTTTGTCTTAGCAGGATCTCGCATTCTGGCATCTTGCTCCAGCGCTCATTCACAAGGCTGACACATATGGCTGTACCCTGTGTGGCCCCTGCTAATTCATGACAACACGAGTGACTGACAAGAGCTGGCACCTTCCCCATCAACACACACTCTGGGCCAGCATGAGCAGCAAATCTGTGGTCGAGGAGTCTCTTAAAGAAAATGCTGGAGTGAGTGCTTGTGGCTGCATCATACAAGCTCTGTTCAAGAGCCTTGGCTCCTGGGGTTGGAGTATGTGATCTGACGTTAATATTAATGTTCAAATATTAATGCTCCAGCTAACACAGCCAGCTGCTGCACGGGGCCAAGAGCAGAGCTTAGAGCAGAGAAGTCCCCACAGCCTATTAGTGCTCTGGGAGGCAGCAGCCTGGTCCTTCCAGATGTGTGCCCTGGCTCAGCTCCGCACATGTGAGCACGGCGGGGCTGGCAGCTCCTCACACGCCAGACATGTCACACACTGCTGGGAGCATCTGCACTGCCCACCCTGCCCAGCCCCGTGCTGGTGGGACAGATCAGCCAGGTGCCGCAGAGGCACAGCCAGCAATGCCCTGGAACTGCTAATGGGGAAAAGAGGTCAAGCAAGAGAAGTGATATTTTTACATTTTTGTGTGTAGAGATAATTAATAATTAGACCTCTTGGTGTGTTATGTATTATCCTCTCTGGTGTCACTGTCTGCCCCTAAAAGACCAATGTTTCCTGCCCTTCCTCTCTTCCCGCAGAAAGCTGTCAGTGACATCTATGCAGGTGGGGAACAAATTTTGTTCCACCAACTTCTGACACATCAAACCTGACAAATATACAAGAGATGCAAGAGTAGCTAATGCTGTGTGCTCATTGCCTTTGTGCTACATCACCACTAAGGAGCGTGTAGAGGGGGCCAGTCCAGAGCAAAACTATTGTTTGCAATTGCCTTTTCCTTTTGACATTTTCATTGTATGTTCTTTTAGGATTGTAAATCTCCTGTGATGTCTTTACAACACAGCTGCGAGGAGGTAACATCTAAAAAGCTGAGGCAGAAAATGTCCTGCCACCTGGGAGCAGCACTCTTCATCTCCCCAGTAACATTCAGGAGTCTTGGGCCTCTCTGGCTCTCTTCTCTTCCACTCTGATATTTTTCAGTCAATGCATGCCTGATTCTTTTTTTGTTCTTTCCTGAATTGCAGGTAGCTTTGAAAAAACACGCATGAACCAGCCCTACCAGGTGAAAAATAAAGGCTCCTGATTGCTATCATTATTATTATACCACTAGACATTTTATTAACACTAAAGTGTGACATTTCCCTCCAAAGAAAGGCCTTCTCCTGCCCTTCTGCATGGCTACCTTATTGAATCTAAACTCCGTTTCCGAGGATCCTCACCTGTTTAAACGCTGCTGTATTTCTAAAAGCAATTTAACCTTTCATCTTTTATGGATGGATCCTTTTTTAACAAAAATCCTATAGGGCCATTTTTCTCCTCATCTCCTTGTGATCTCAGCGATATTACGTGATGTAGCTTTTGAAGAAGAAATGCCGAAACAGCAGCTTCACCACCTGCAGCTAATGCAGCAGGAAGACGGAAAAGGCAACCTGGAAAAATCCCTTTTCAACATTTCTCTCACAAGCTCCTGGTAAGAATCCCCCAAACTGAGAATGTCTCTTGCATAGAAATGAAGGGCAAGAGCTCTGGAAGGCGAGAACAGCCTGCAGATTTGCCACTTTGTAAAACCCATCAGCTTGTTTTCCAGCCTCGCATCCTCTCAACACATCGATGACTCAGACACCACCCAGCTTTAATTATTTATTTTTGGCAATGGCTGTGTGTTGTCCAAGGTAACAGGAACTCCTGGGATGAAGAACACAACCACTGCCCAAGAGGTGCAGTGTTCAGAGACAGAGCAGTTTTCAAGGCATTGTTGGATGATTTTACTGCTTGCTTACTGCATGGCTCACATGGGACTCTTGGTTCAATAAAACACCAGACAAACTACAGACACCAGTACATATTTTCCTCTGCTAAATCCTCTAATCCTGGTTCAGTCCAGAGCACTCGGAGAGATTCAGCCTCTCTCCGTGGCAATACATGTTTCTCCTTCTCCCTGCTCAGGTCTGTGCTCGCTACCAGGCCAGCTGCCCCTGAACCCATACACCCCGGGGCCATGGAGCCACGGGCAGGTTCCTTTTTCCTCCCCTCACCCGCTTCAGCACCGGGCAGGTTCCTTTTTCCTCCCCTCACCCGCTTCAGCACCGGCACTGAGCACGGCCAGAGCCCACGGGGCTTTGGAAAGATCCCCAGCAAACGCAAGCCCTCCCTGGGCTGCTGCCTCCGCTGCCCTCCCGGGCCTGCCAGCACAGCCCGGCAGATTGTCCTGCTCCTTCCTGCACACACAGCAGGTGCCAGTTTGTAGTTTTGGAGCTTTTGCTTCAGTAAAGCTTCTCCCAGTCACACCTGGGAACATCCTCTCACTATGGAAGGTGTTACTGTGCCTTTCACCCCCAAATGAAAGCCTGTGCAGCCTCACAGATGTGCCACCTCTAAGCTGCAGTTAAAATCTACATTTATCTGTAATTTACTTTATAAAACACATTAATAAAAGTAATTAAAGCCACATAGCCAGAGCATCCACCAGCCAAAGAGACATCATTAACATTCCCCGCACCTGAATAACAAGCAAGGAAAAAACAACACGGGGATTTAGAGTTCAACTTGCAAAAGATAACACCATGCATTAGAAGCGAATGAGCCTCCCAATGGGAGCAGCACTAGAGAATGGAAAGAAAATAAAGTAGGGCAGTGTGCCAAATTCAGGAGGTTTTAAAAAAATAAGCAGCACAGCCATCACAAAAGAATCCCCATTTCAGCCCAGCATGGGAGGAAGTATGAACTGAAACCCAACGAGGATTTCCATGTTACTGTCTTAATTTGTAAAGGCTTTGAAAAATAACACAATGCTGAGCTGGTCTTTCTTTTTTGGGAAGAGGGGAGAGGGTCAAAGGGAACTGTATTGGTTATCAAATAATGACAGAAAAAGCTATTCTCTCTGGCTCTCCTAAACTCCCAAGTGACTTGAAGGGACACAAAACACATCCAAAGAAACCCTCAGACGGGAAGGCAAAGCAAAGCCTGCACCTTTCCGCAGCGCGCTGCCCTTGTGCAGCCGTGCCCGGGCTCCGTGCTGCGCTGACACACAGCAGCTGCTCCCGGAGGGCCGGGCTGCACCTTGAAACGGAGCCGGCCGCGTTTCCTCCCGCAGAACACCGGCTTTGGCAGCTACAGAGCACAGGGCAAGAGCGACAGGATCAGACCCTGTGCATTCAGTGCCGGTTCTGGCCGCTCACCACCACCAAGGGCTCACACCTTGTCATTACTGCTCCAAGCTGGAGGGAGTTTTTGCTCCTCACACCCACAGGGACTGGACATGGAATCTTTTTGTCCATATTGTTGGGGGATGGCACATTCATCTCTAACTTTTTCTTTGCCTTCTGTTTTCAAACCTGTTCAGGATCTTTGCTTTTCCCCATTCTTACTCTGACAATTTTAATTGTACAAACCCAGCTTTTCACCTTTTGTTGCTCCACAGATATAGGAGAAGGCGAAATGCAGGTAGAGCACCACAAAAGCAAAAGGCAGGTGAGCTTTGAAGGAAAAGGGATCTAGGAAAGGGACAAAAAGGAGCATAGAAATGGAGGGTTGATCTCTGTTGTACTCACAGCATGGAGTAAGCCAAGCAACAGCTACTGTACCTTAACTAGGCAACCGGTAGAAAATCAAACCTTCCCTCTGATCAATAGGATAATGGTGAGAGTTTGATTAGCCTTGGAAAAATTACAATAAGGAGAGAATTTTTTCTCTCCACGGGTTGGGTGATTTCCCTGTGAAAGTTTTTACAAGAATGAGGCTGCATATAATGCGTCTTGTTAACCCAAATTACATGCACTCGAATTCCCTCTCTTTCCCCAAAGAAATCAGAGAAGAAATCAGGCGTGAAATGGCATGTGGGTGGGGCTGAGCCGAGCCAGCACCACTCTCGTAATTAAATGAGACTCGCTGAGCCCCCACTTCTCAGAGCCTTTCAGTTCTTCTGCTGGGCTCTGCTCAGTGCCCACAAACACGGGGCTGTACTGCTTGTGTACAGGTTTTACACTCTGTGTGCAGGAGCAAGCAGGCTGTGGGAAAGGGGGAGCCTCTGGCCTTTCTCCAGGTCAGGGAATCCTCAGACCTACACGCTGCAGCCCCAAGCCTACATTGTCAAGTTCACTTGTCAGTATTTCAGAGAGGTTCTATCCTGTTTGCTAGGGAGAACTGGACAGCGTGGTGCCCTGCAGTTTAATTCAACCGTAGTTTCTAGCAGATAATGGCACCGACTGCTTCCCCAGCCGTGCTGGCAGCCCTTTGCCCTGCCCTCCAAGGCTGACCCCACACTGCTGTGCTGCTGTTGGCGCTGACCAGGGGAAAGTCCCTGAGCTGGTCACTGTTGGTGATGCTGCTTTACAGCCCGTGCTGTTCTCTGGTTTCATTACCACGAGGCCTGGGAGACTCCTGCAGCTCTACACACAGATAATAGGTACAGATAATGGCACCTCTACGTGGCTCAGTGTTGCAGGGGGTTAAAGTCTGCAGGGATTTTGCAGAGGCCTGGTGAGGCCTGGCCGAGCACACAGAGGTGTCACCCTGTGTCAGTGTGACACCAGAGCGGGCAGGGCCTCCCAGGAACCTCCCCATGGCAGTGACACACTCAGAACTTCCCTTCGTGTTTTCCCTTGTGCAGTGAGGCTGCGGAAGCCACTGTGGTTTGGAGGGAGGCAATCCCAGCCTGACTTTTCAGAGAAGTGGCAGCATTTTCATCCCCAGGAGGTTGCTGTAGAGCAGAGAGGGGCTGCATCCCATACTCAAAACTCCCTGGGGAACAAGGAACGGCGGTCAGGAGCCGTACCAGTGAGGCTGTGCTATTCCTGTTTCCCACAGCTCCCTGGAGGCTGAGCACTCGTGTGGGCTTGGTGTCAGGTGAGGTTTTAGCAGAAGAGGCCCCGTGCCAGCCCAGCATACCCATCTGACCCCTGCCTCGACTGCTGCAGTTCACTGGTGAGGTGTCCCTGCCCATGGCAGGGGATTGCATCTATGGGCTTGAAGGTCCCTTCCAACCCAAACCGTTCTGTGATTCTGTGATTATAGTTTGAACTGGCAATCTGATGCACTTGGGAACTGTAATTCCCAATCCCTGGTATAAAATCCTAGGAATGGAATCCCTGTTTCCCAGACAGCACAGAAAACCATGTACTAGGTTGCTACTATTACTAACAACAGTAATGGAAGTCCTACTAATGTAAATCCTACTGATCTGCGTGCTGGTGGTGCCACCAGCACCGTGTGTCTCACAGTGGGGCCACCTGAGCACACAGAGCACAGAGGCCTTCACAATCCGAGGACACTCAACCAAATGCTGGTGGGAAGGAGCACTTCAGCCCCACTCTTACAGCTGACAACGGAGCTGCCAGTAGAATTTAATGGCAAGATGGGTGTTTGGTTATGAAAAAAAAGATGTTGTGACTCTTTGGCTTTGCCATATGTTTCCCTGTGTAGGTGCAGAGAGCTGCCATAGCTTCCAGGCCCGCGCTGCTCCGAGCCTCTGGCCCTGCTTGTCCCCGGAGCCCGGTGTGCCCTCCGGGGTCCGTGCGTGTGTTTGTGCTGCCGCTGTGCTGGCACCCTGCCTGCTGGGGCTCCTTCCCTCCCCGGCTGCCTCCGCTCCTGCTTTGTCTGTGCCGGGGGAGCGCTGCCGGTGCCTGGCGGCACAAGGCGAGGCTGCGGTGGCAATAACGAGCCGAGTGAGTAAAGCCCTGGGGGAGCAACCTGGGACAATGCACCCCCGGTGCTGCCTTCCTCGGGGAGCAGGGACAAGGGACAGGAACAAAGGAGCCCAAGGCAGAGAGGCAAGCAGGTGGCACTGGGGAGGTGGCAGGTGGAAGCGAGACAGCGGCACACAAAAGATGAAAAGAGGAATGTAAGGAGAATATGAAGCTGGAAGAGATGCTCGATCTGGGCCAAGGGAAAGCTGGAGAAAGAGCCACGTTTTAGGCCTTTGCAACAATAGGTTGTGAGGAGGTCTGCTTAAGAGAGGATCAGCTCTCCTCCTTGACTGGCAGCTGCTAAATGTGTCAGTAGCTCAAAAGGAGATGTTTTCAGTGCGTGCACCTCAGGCTGCCCCTGCTGATCCGCTGCCTCAGGTCAGGTATATTTTATACACTATAAAACAGCAGAATTTCCAACAGTTCCTGAGAATCTCCCCTCCTTGGCACTCATCAAAATGCACTCCTCATTCACAGTCTCCTTCCGACACTGGGAATATCTCAACCCTTAGCAACAGGTGATGACAGGGCATGACATGTTGTATCAGTGTTTCACTCTCTAGAAGATTAAGATTGGATTTCTCCCACTTTTGCATTAATGTCCTGTGAGATGCACAGGGCTCAGCTTGCAAGAAATGTATTGTGTTTCCTACACACGGATGTATGGCTGAGCTCTGCAACAACACAACTCATCTGTTGGTAATCCTTTTGTGTTATAATTCAGACCTTTACCCAGGGTCGACTTAATGCAATGCTTTGGCAATCCAAATGCCATGCCAAGAACACATAAACTCATTTTTCATTCATGCCCCCTTAAAACAGCGAGATGGTCTTGCGGAAAGCACAGGCAAAGCTGCTTTTTTTGAAAGATATTTTGTACAACCGAGCAGTGGCGAGACGACGCGGGGGTTCCCCAGCCAGCTCCCCTGCCTGGCTGGGGGTCCCACCGTGCCTGGGGCTGGGGGCTGAGGGCCAGGGGCTGCTGGGGCAGCCACCACCTGGTAACGCAGCCTGGCTACTCCGCAGAGCTGATCGGGGGGCACCTGATAAATCCCCACAATTAAGTGCTGCAGACTACTGCTTTTAGTCTTGATCTGTGTCCAAAAGCAGTACGGAGAATAAAGCAGATGTTATTTAGGTATTTACTTCTTGTTCTTCCTATATCCAAACATTCTAGAAACTGTTAGGAAGTCTGAGCACCAGCTTGCTTCCTGGTGCTGTGCCTCTGTGTAGAGGACTGTAAGCCCAAAGCAAGAGCTCTGGGAAAGACTACGTTCAGTAGCAGGAGAATCTGGAGATTTAGCGTTAATCCAAAGAAATTGCTGCAGCTGGGCCTCATCAGCCCATTTTTGGAAATTAATGGAACAGTGGGGACGGACAGGTTTGGCACACAGGACCCAGACGGGGGGGTTTGTGTGTGTCCCAGCTCAGGAGCTTCCCCAGAGAGGTGACAGCTCTGCAGGCACGCGCTGCGTTCCCGAGCAGCGCCGATCCCGTCCTGCAGAACCCAAGCCTTGCAGCCGCCCTAATGAATCCGTTAGCTGGATCATTAACAGTGATCGGCCATGCAAATGGCAAAAGAGTAACCAGTTATTAACAGAGGGCTCTTTTATTGTTTCTAAAAATAGGCCTGTGCAGTGAGGTGTGTTCTTGTTCTCTGTGCACACATAAAGAGAAACTGCAGAGCAATAAACGTTAGTATTTAAAAACACCCAACTTAAGAAGGGCACTTTCACTATAACTTTCCTCTTTATGGAGGAATAACAAAGGATCCCTAAGCTGCTATGGTTCTGCAGAGACTATAAAATGATTGTGAGTTTAACTGAATCTTTCCGGGGTTTGAAGGTATAAGATTAGTGTCTGTCAAGGGAATTGGCTTTGTTAATACTTGAGGTTCAGTCCAGCTGCATTTTCCCTGCATTTTATGACATCTGGTTTTGTCACTTTCAACAGTTTGGTAACTCACCAAGATAAGAAACATACCCAAAATTAAACTCTGTAAAAGGAGAAATTGGGCTTAGAGTTTCCTGTTCCAGGCTTTGTAGTGTTGGAAACTCAGCAGCCAGAATCGTGCGGCACCAGTGCAGTAAGTGACATTTTCCTTGTCAATTATTCATATGTAACAACAGATCTGCTGCTAAGTAAATACATTTAATGAAGCGAGCCAGCTTACAGCAGCAAAGAGCAGTTTGGGGTACAAAGGCAGCATGTGCAATAGCCTGGGTTTGTCTCCTTCAGATGTCTGACAGAGCACTTGGCAGCGTGAAAGAGCACACAGCCCTCTGACAGCCCTGCACCCCTTCCCTTCCCGGGGCAGCCAGGGCGGCCGCGCCGAGCCAGGGGGAGGGTGGGGTGTTCAGGTATTGTTTCACACACTAGAGCCAGTTTTCTCCCTGACCTGTGCAGCAGGAGTCTGAAATCATTCCTCAAACTCCAAGCCTTCCTGGAGGCCAGAGGTGGCATCACCTCTAACACAGTGGCTTCTCCTTATCCTGGGAATGCTGCACTCCTGACCTCCAGGCCCGCTGTTCTTCCCAAACACTGCTCAGTGGGTTTTATACAGAAATGGGTCTTTGCCTTCTTTCGGTTGTAAAGCTCCTTGGACTTTACCTGCCTCTCAGGGAATGAAAAGGACAGACTGCTCATGCTCTCAGCCTTACCTGTGCTGGCTGTGTTCAGTTTCCCACAGCCCTGCATCACAGGTCCCTGCTTTCCCATCTCCAGGCACCATATTTATGATCTAGTGCCTCCTTCCTGGAAAACAGAGATTCCCTTCAGTACCTTCCACTCTAAATTCCTCTGAGTCTGTTGTGTGGGATTGATTTGTGCCTTCTCACACATCTTGCAAATCCCTAAAGGAACGTGCAATAGTTTCTGGTTTCTGTTCTCCAAAGTAACGTAACCCAGGCCCTCCTGTCATCAGCACGGCCGGGTCAGCAGCAATCAGGACTCAGAGGTGAGACTGGAGGTGCACACGTATGGTCACACTCATCTGCTGCAGTGCCATTTTCTCATGGCCTCCCATGGGAAGTGTAATGACTTCCACTTTGCCTTTTGCTCCAGTTTGGCACTGTTCACTCAAGGACTTCAAAGAGCTTTCTCAAAATAACAGTAAGTAACCTCTGGCCAGCCTCCCTGTGCTGGCCACAGAGCGTCTGCAGTGGAAGCAGGAGGCAGGAGTCCTGCCCCGGCCTCTGCTCCAGCCAACAGGCAGAAAAAGAAAGAACAGAAATACCTGGAGTCCTGCCAGAAATACATTCTTCCCTCTAATGCCTGGCATCAGCTCCAGTATAATTCTGGAATTAAAATGGATTATATTTTTAAGCAGATCTTGTAAAAGCAGCCCAGCTTTTGGTCTGTTCTAAGGCAGCTGATAATTATGGTACCTGTGTGTAAGTGGCTGCAACACACCTTGTGCTCCCAACACAGATCCCTGGGAGATGGAGCTATTTTGTGAGGAGAAAGTAGTTCTACAAATAGCTGCCAATGTCTTTTCTGAGACTCCTCTTTTGTGCTGGAATAGCCAGAAGGAACTCTGGAGAATCCTGTCAGTCCCAGTGGGTGTTGGTGTGCACAATCTATAATCCCTGGGACAAAACAGAGTTACAGAAAAAGAGAGTATGGACACAAAACATGAGTAGGAACTATCTGCACTCAGGGAGCTGAAGAGTAAAGAATCACAGAAAAGAGCATTGTACAGCTTTTAGATTAATCCAAAATGGATTCCTGAATTCCATACGCACAATAGGGGCAGAACTGGAAAAGACATACAGAGAAGTGAAGGCCACAAATGGCCCTCTTTTTGTTAAAAAGCCTCTCAGAGTGCGGGTGGTTGGGCTTATTTCTGTAGCATGAGTGACACTGGCTGTGGGGTAACTTCTGCTGTCATTCAGTGTTTTGGGTGAGGAGTCAGCGCCAACGGGGATGAAATGGAGAAAGTCTGGCTCTGCATTAACTAGAGTTGACTGCACGAGGTGGTAGGAACACCCATGACTGATTTTCTTTAGCATAACATCAGATCAAAAATGCATCAGCAGCTGGCAGGACCCATTCTGAGGACTGTCTTTGGAGCCCTGGCCAGATGAAAGTGAGCACTGGGGGAAAGAGCCTCCTTTCAAAGAGCAGTGCAAGCTCCTGGCTATGAAACCTCTCCTCTCCCCAGCCCATGGGCAGCTCACCCTTGTCTGCCAGCTTCTCAGAGACAGTCAGATCATACAGGAACAAAAGTGGATACAAAAGCTTTTGAGCTACTTCTAAGGGATCTGTGCATGGGAACTAACAAAGGCGAGCCCGTGGTCAGCAGGGTTAAATCCACCAGACACAGCCTGTGCTCCAGCAGAAAGTGTTCCAGGATGTACAGCAGGAAAGAGCTGAAGCTACCTGTCTGGGATTATCACAAAAGCAATCATAAATAAAGTGTTGTTCTGCCTCAAAATGTTTCAGAAGACCATTAACAAATTCTCAGAAGGTCTGGGTTCAAGAGATGAGATGTTTTGGGAGACGTGGTCCAAGCAATGGTCTCTCTTTACCCTCTTATCTGTCTGTGGGTGACAGAACGGCCTCTCAGAAGTTGCTCTTCCCCACATTCCCAGAACTTTTGCCCAGACTTGGGTAAGACTTGGCATCAGTTTCTTGCTCAATCACAGCCTGCAAAGCCATATTACAGAGTATGCCTTTTGTTAGTCTTCATTTCCAGAGGAAGGACAGCAAAAATGACTGATGAAACACAAGGAAATGATGTGGGAAGGCAAAAGAAATAGTTGGTGAAAATGCAGTTTCTGTAGGCTGAAGGTTGAAATCAGAAAAGAATAGTTGGAACCTGTGCACTCTGATAAGAACATGAATATGTCTCTTGGACTTATTCCTTCCTTCAGTCATCGAGGAGAGCTGGCAAGATCTGTACACGGAGAGCCACTGGAAGAACCTGGGGTTAGCTCTGTGTAGGGAAGGATTCATCCCTGGCTGTCTGCTACAGCCTTCAGCCAACACAAATAGTCCATGGATTAGAGCTCCTTATCACTGATACTCTGCAGTGGACCAACATGCTCATGGAAAATCAATACCCTTTTCTAGGAACACTAAATTACCAAAGCCTGAGGATCTTCTCACTGTTTTTGAGTAGTAACCAAGGAACGTTATGTTCACAGTAATTACTGTGCCGTGGATGGGTAACGGCCTCGGTAGTTTTGTGTCACTGCAAGAAGAATACAAGTGGTGTTCTGCAAGTGGTTATTTCACTGTTTGCAGTGCTGCACGTCCATCCATTGTGTCTTCCCAGCCCCAATCACCCCAGGATCTGGATGCACTGGAGAGAGGCATCACTGAGATTTATCAATTAGAACAGGTCACCATAAAGTGAGGTCACTCTTTCCAAATATTTGTGTCCCTCTTGTGTTGGCTTCTACTTTTTTTTCCCCCCATAGCTACTGGGCTAAACTATGCAGGGGAAAGAATAGATTTCTGTCTTTAACAAAAAGGTTAATTATTTCTTTTTTTCTAGATGTTATTGCAAAAATGCAACTTCCTGTTAAGTGCTGGATTTTACAATGTAGTAAATTGATATAGTGGCATATAAACAAGCTGTGTAAATATATAGGCAGAGCCATGCCTTTTGCAGGGCAAAGAAGAACTTGCACAGAAGTGGTTTTCTCCAGAAATAATAATTTGCACACTGTTATGCATTAGTACAATAAATGACACTGCAAGGTCTGAATTTACTGACAGCGGGTTGCATATTTTAAGTACTATGCTTTGCTCAAATTAAAACCCCCAAAATATTTACTGGCCTTAGTTGCTACAAAAATCCAGTTATTAGGCCAGAAAGAGCTGCTAACATCATACTAATCTGAGCAGAAATCCATTAAATGCCCAGTGTATCTTTTTACCCAGTCCTTGAGAAAAGGAATTGTCAAATTGATAAATGCCACTCATGGCCCTGGTCCAGCTCAGCTCTGGTTTTCCCAGGCGGAATGGGGGTATGGAGCACTTGTTTAATGAGTATGAAAGGTTGGGGTGAGAGTACAATTGCAGCAGAAATGGCAGTAATATAAATTTCTATCTATTAGGCCTGTCAGTATTTGTTGCTTCAGTGGAAATAATTTCTGGGCTGGGCTCTGTCTCCTGGACGTGGACAGGGCTGAGGCTGGTGGGAATTTGGGGTGTGTGCTCCCTCTGCGTGCGGGGGGGTTTCACCTGCAGCCTGTGCAAAAACAGGAGAGAGGCACCTCAGAAAGGCACAGGACATCCACTGACTTCTTTCAGCCACCTGGACGTCTTTGCCATCATCACACCTAAGTACAAAGCCTGATTCTTATTTTTATTTGTATCTTTTTCTCCTTTTCTTTTAGATTAAGATTGTTCTTACAGGTGCCTAAGCTTCCTTCCAACAGACAAAAAGCAGCAAACAGTTATGGGAAGGCGGCCTAATTATGTGGGGTTTTTAAACAGCCAGGAGGAAGAGATAGTTTGAAAACCAAAATATCTTGGAGGCACCTTCTGCATCCATAGTATATTTGATAAATTGACTTTTGCTTCCGGGGCACACATTCAGCTTCTTCATTAGTATAATGATCCTTGGTCTTCTCTTCCCAAACTTAGATAATTTGAATAAAAAATAAGTTTTATGAAATGTAGCCATTAATAGAGTCAATAACTTTTAAGCTGTGATTACATATCACTTGCAGCAATCCCATCCCTCTCTGCTGTAGTTCAAAATATATTCAGCATTCTTAAAATCAAGAATGTCCTTTCTCTGTTTGACAAAATAATCCAGTGTGCTGGTGAGTACCAAGGTGACTTGAAAGTTTTTCTAGTATGTAATCCCCTCTTATATTCTATATTATGTATGAACTCAAAGACAAAATATCTGCATTAGCTTAAATAAACTAGGTAAAATGTATTTCAAAAAGCTTCTTGAGCCAAAAAGTAGCAAATCATTGTATGTATTTCCATATTTGTATAGTTTCATTATATTCTTGTTCTAAGTTACTATTAAGTCTCTTTCATATTTAAAAAAAGAACTACACACCTATCATGCAAAATGTAAAGAAGTATGTTCAACTAGTTCAAATTAGATATACAGTAAAAATACACTTCCAAAGAAATATCATTTCCATTTTTGTTCATGTTTTTAACAGAATTTCAGACTAATACATCAAATGTGGAACTGTACAAGAATGTGAAGAAACATTAGGATTGCAGTAGTAAAAAAATGTACAGCATTCAAAACCAACAAGCTCTAAACAACCAAACAATACCACAGGATTGAAACAATCATGGGGACAACATAGGTCATCGGAGCCAGAGTGAATCCTAATGCACCTACATAAAGACCCTACATAGAATATTGTCTCTTATTTATATGCAAAATCCCTGATTTGATTAAACCGGACAATTTCTCTAATTGTCTCGTATAGGTTTCAGATAAGATTAACATGAGAGTATTCCCCTTCATGAAGGTCAGGTGTTTGAAAAGGCAGTATTGAGAATTGATTTGAAAGGTATTTCCATCCACGTGGATTCAGGTAGTTAAGATACAAGATCACAAATAATAGCAGTACAATTTTTAAGAACCATTGGAATTGTTCTCCGCTACATTTGCCGTAACACTTCAGATTTCAGGATTCAGAATTTTTAAACTGTTTACAGGTTAACACACAGGCTTTTAATTATGGGCTGTAACCATTTAACAGTGGACCAAAATTGCCTTTTGAATCAAGAAAAGATCCAGCTAAGCATGTAAAAACAAAAATAAAATCTCCAAGGTGATTGACAATGAACAAAACGCTACAAACAGCAGAATCTCGTGTCGGAACAGCTTTGAAAGGCAGAGACGTATCTGTTACAGTCCACCAACAGCACAACGTCCTTATCAGACATTTGGATTACGAGGAAAAATGTCCTGGATAAACCTGTAACATTTGTAAATTCAATACAAATTACCTTTTTTAATGTCTCATCATTGTGCATAAACTCAACGGACTCTGCCACCCCTGGGTTTGGTGACCAGACCCCAATCCCTCTCACAGATCTCAGCCAGTTCCCATCTTTGAGGACTGTCTTGCTTTACCCAGAGCTCACCTGTGGGGTTTTTTATGCTGAAGTGTACAAAAGGTTAATAAATGACCTAATTATGTCAGCTTTTCTATCCCATAGTCCTCATGCTCTGAAATCTTTCCCTGATCTCAATAGGAATTTGGCTTGCACAAGAATAGCAAATTTGCAGCTCAGAAAGCTGAATAAATGTAGCACTTTTAAAACCAAAACATTGTTAGGAAAGAGTCCAGCCTACAAAACCATCTTCGATGCCCTGAGAAGGGCAAAGAACAAAAATCTTGGCATCTATCTTGCTGTTTATTTGGAATAATCTTTTAGTAATTCTGATCCAACGGGAATGAGGGATTAGTTTTAGAGAGCTGGCCAGTACAATCCAACATCTGACTGAAAGAACTGATTGGAACAGGTTTGAAAAGGAACAACCATCTGCATCTTATGCACCACTCCAAACCTCTAAACCTACTGGGCAAACAGCATAGTGTAGACTCGTTCTTATACGTACTTAAACTTCGTTGAGGTATTTCTTTTATCACAGAAAAGCAACTTTAAAAACAATAGGAAAAAACCTCAAAATATGAGTTATATTCTACGGAGATTTTTGGGGAGAAGGAATTCAATTGTATTGAAAGGTCCATAATCAATAAGGGAATAACCACTTTTAGTGTCAATAATATATTGTTCCTTGGCTTTTTATTCCTTCAAAGCATTACAAAAAATGTAAGGCTGTGACTTTATAAAAAGTAATTTTGCCTCAACTTTGCCCACCAGTGTTGTAAAATAACCTGAAATACTTCTGCCTTTTTCCCAGGGCAAACCTTTCCTAGTGTCCACCTCTGTGATGGACCAGCTGTGGCCACTCAGCTGTGGGACCCCCGCTGGCCTCCTCCAGGACATGGGACAAGCCACAGCTTGCACAAAAACAGGTTTCATACATGCTGGCCAAAGTCAGGTTTCTTTCACATGGCAAAATTAAGTATAGTTCTTCTGTTTGAGTTTTAACATTATCTGATAACTTCTACCTGCAACTAACATTATTTCTCTACAGTGAAGATACCTAGACCATTGTACAAGCTGGATTTCTCACCCATATATACTTTGGGAACCAGAGGAATGTGTACATCATATTTAGGGCTTTTCCTAGGCAGACACTGTGTTTGAAGTGCAGTTTTCTAACGCTTTTAAATCCAGTCGGCCTACCTCGATTGTGACACTAATGTTAAACGTAACTGCAGCCATTACCAAGTAGTTTCCATAAGTGGTTTTATTACTGGTTAGCTTTTACAAATTCTGGTATTCGAACAGACTTCGACCTTAAAATTCTAAAACAACAAAGCAACCAATGAAAGGCTTAGGACTATTCAAAGTAACAAACTCTTTAACATTTTTGCCCTGGTCATAAATATACAGAGAGAAAAAGAGAAGTGGACATGGAATCCAAAGAATGTAGATAAAACAGTATATAAGGCACATGGCAGTCTTTGAAAATACAGAAGCTTTAGCCAACTTAAATTAATTGCTGTTTCCCTTGCTCAGTCCACAAAACTGTACAGTTACACAAATGTTGTGTTGCAATAGATCTTCCAAGTTATTCTTCAGTCCATACTCCATAATACCAGAACACTACATTTCCTTCTGTTTTTTAGGAGAGATCCTAATTGTGGTTAGTCAGTTGCTCAAAGCCTCTATTAAAATACACTTGGAATTTCAGCTAAGAATAATTTCTTTTTTAAAGAAATTATTAAGAAAGAGTCATCAGAAAAGATTCGTAAGAGTTGTCTGTGAAGGACTTCGAGATTCATGAACCTCAAGACTTCCGGGCACTGATGTCAAGACCGACGTCACAGTTGGCATAGTGGGATTAGTCAAGTCCGTTAAAGTAGTGGGAGTGCTGGATGGGCTCATGGAGGCATTGGATATTTCTGAGGCAGGACCCGAGGGGGTCCCTGCTTGGAGTGTTGAGTCTGAAGTCTTATCCACCCCTGTGTTTTCTTGACGTAAGAGGTTCCGTCTGAATTTGGCTCGAGCATTTTGAAACCAAACCTGAAATAGTTTAATATAACACGGTAGCATTTAAAGACCTGCAGCGTTTAAAAAAAGCAAAAGCATATTCACAAATTCATCAATGCTGGAATTGGGAAAGATGTTTTTGCTGGTAACATATTAGAAAAGTAGTCCTAGCCATGAGAAGCGGCCTCTGCCTGCAAAACATTCCTTCTTCCCTCTCCTTCAGTCCCTGGAAACAGTCTGCCTGGGCCAGGAGCAGACTAAGGACAGAGGATGGCAGTCTGTCTGCACGGGGTATGTGAAAGGATGCTTAGAAATTTGGCAGCGTGCAGAATCCTCGACAGCCGTCGATCCCTGCAGCGTTTGTCTGGGTGAGGCAAACACCACGCACCTGATGAACACAGAATCAGGAGTTTCCCCCTTGTATCTCATGTCCATCTCCCACCAAAGTGCTGCTGGCACAGCCCAGGGCACCCTGCCTTCCCACGGGCTCCTGCTCACCCAGGACTGCCCTCACATCCCGGTGCCTGCAGCGCTCCCCTCTTCTGAAAGGACTGTCCCTCTTTCTTGCTCTTCTCTTATTCTTTCTCAAATGCTTCAGCTTCCTTCACCTATGCCTGTTTCCTTTATCAAATGCTTTCAGTACTGCAATAATGTTGGGAAAAGGGGCTGGAAAGGTACTAAAGACCCACATTGCATCAAAAACTGTGATTTCAGTAGGAATAGCATCCACGTAGAATTTTTTCCAAGGTTTCTACTTCTTGCATTCTTTGACTATCTGAGTGAAGGACAGGGAAACGGAGTGTGTGGGACTCCTGAGGACACAGCAGCCTGTGCAGAGATTCTGCTCCTGGCTCGGGAGCTGCCTGGCCGTGCCGCGGGATGGGCTCTGAGCCGAGTGCCGGGAGGAGGGAGGGAGGGAGGGAGGGAGGCAGCGCCGCAGGAGCACGGGCAGAGCCGGGGGTGCTCCCACTGCAGTCACGGCTGATGGACCTGCCTCGGCTGCTTCACCTCTCTCCACCTTCCTTCTCATCTAGGGATGCTCCAGCTGCAAATTCCCCTTATTGAGCACTCTTCCTTTCCTGGAAAGCTTTCTCCCCCAGCCAAAGGTCTTTATTGTGCACACCCTGTCTCTCACACTCTCTCCTGGGAATGCCACAAGGAAATAATCCTCAGGCACAAATTCTAGGGCCATGCATAAATCACATCCCTACAGGTCCTTTTTTCTGAAAGCTCAGTATTTTAACCAGTTTATGTTGGCATTTGCTTTGCTAAAACACTTCATTTAAAGGCTATTTATCAGTTTCATATACAAAAAGAAAAGTTCTCCTAAACCAGCACAGGTAAAAATATTCTTATGATTTTATAAGAGTCCAGTATAGCAGTGAACCTGCTACAGACCAGCAATGTGGTCAAAGAGGGGCAAACCCTGAAGGGACATTTTTGCCTGACACGTTCCCAAGCAGTGTCCTCTCGTGGGACTGCTCAGAGCCCCTCGTGTGCAGGGGCTGTGAGTGAAGCCAATCACTTTGTTCTGGTCATTTAAGCCACAAAGGCTCAATCTCCAACTGCTCAGGAACGGCAAAAACAGCATTTGGAACTTTTATAGGATTTTTTACCTTTCAGTAAGAGATAATTTCTATTTGCTTTACAAAATAATTTCGTGGTTGATTTCTTTAAAATACCTTCTGGCAATCGTGTAAAGGATAACAGCTGTGAAATGGAGTTTGGAGCTGGCCGCTGTCACTATGTGTGTTCATGTAGCCACAGCATAATTAAAACAGAACAGACAAACCACTTGGCCAGTTGTAGGTACACCTACTGCTGCATAATTTCACATTTATGTTCATTAAAATACCCGTATTTTTATATTCAGTAGTTCCCAAATATGACAAACATGACACTGTCCTAGGTGTCCAGCTGCTCCTTAACCTTACCAGGACAAGAGGCTCTATGGTATTTTTTGGAAACATGTAACATGTAAAGTAAGCAAGATTCTTGGTTTTTATGTATTTTCCTTTATCTTCCATTAATATGAAAATCTGAGCTCAGCTGCCCTTACCAATGAGCACCCACACTGCTTTCAGGACCTGCACATATAACATGGTTCCTTGTCTCTTTATTAGTGGTAATCCATGTTAGACATTGAAAATATCATATAATCCTGCAAGTATTATCCGAAAATAGAGATTATATGATTGCTTTCACTTCCTTCCCCACTGTAATATTGTCAAGGTTAATCAGTTAGTGGTTATAAGGCTCTTTAAAATCGTATAATAATAAATACTTGTATTATTACTGAAAATATATCTAATTATTTGCTAATTTGAATTCTGAAAACACCTTTTCTTATGATAGAAAGGGGTAACGTTTTTTTCACCGTAGTGACATTCGGGCATGTGCTGGAGATCTGACGTCCCAGCAAAGCCTTAGAGGCGTTAGAGAGCGGTGAGGGAGGAGCAGCGCCGCTCCCTGGGCTGGGGCCGCTGTCCCGGCGGGGCCGGGGGGCAGCGCTGGGGCCGGGCAGCCCCACGCCAGCGCTGCCCAGGGGCAGCTCGGGCCCTCACCTGGAGGGGCACGGCAGGAACAACCACCCAGACACACAGAACGGCGAGAATCCTTCCAGAAGGACTTCTCTCACATCAATTGCACAATTCCTTCAGGACTGAGGAATAAACAAAATCGTTGGGAAGTATTTAGTGGGTTTCTGTCCAACTGTATCAGTACAAGGCTGAGCTACTTCAAATCAAAGGGGAAAATACAGACCAAACTCCCAGTGAAAAATAAAAAGCAGCTGCAAGACCCACCACTGCTGCTCCCACACTCCGGTGAGCAGGGCCGGGTGCGTGGAGCTGGGCACTCGGCAGTTAGGCAGAATAAAATTTACTGAGGTGAAAATACTGCAGTTCTTCTTCAGTGATCTGTGCAGCAAATTCTTTGTCTCCACCAAGTCAAATAGGAATAAAATAATATCTCCATATTATAAGGGAGTGTTGAAAATAAACACACTAAGTGTTGTGAGGGATTTGGATACTGAAGTTAATGGGATCATCACCTTAGATAACTTTATTTTCTGGTTTGTAACACCTCCATTGCTGCATCTGTTACATATTAGCTGTGTGAACAGCTTCTGCTAAAAACAAACTTTTAAACCCAATTTTGCTCATTCACACAGCTACCTGGAGAAGCTGAGGTTCTCTGAATTTCACTAACTAGTGAGTGAAGAAATAAAATGTAGAGGATGTAGCACCACAAAGCAGACTATGTTCACTCATTGCACACACATCATGATTACTCTGCTGTAATTAGTAACTGTACACTCAGAGGGATGTTTAAAGAATGGGGGCTCAGGAAGAGCCTGCAGCCTAAAGCAAACCTTCACAAAAGGGCAGCACAGATCCCCACATGGGATGGGAACATTTTAGGCTTGTTGACTACTGGAAACTGGACCAGCAAAATCCAAATGCATGCAGCAATCTTTGCAGGGTTCTGGTAGCGACTTTACTGGGGACTGATTCAACAAAAAATAAGTGGTGTACAAGACACACACTGAAAAATGATGCTTTATGTTCCTAAAGTACTTTGGCTGTGGATAATCTTATTCCAGCCCCCTGGGGAGAGAAGAGGTACATACCTATAGCTAACACACCATACCTCCTCAGGGCTATCTACTTTCACCTTCCTTTTCTGAACTCACAGAAAGAAAGATCAGTTCCCCAAAGAGCAGCGTTTATGCCAGTTAGGTTAGTTAGCTCACAATTAGCTGGGGCCTTTAATTATGAGTGATAGCTTACAATAAAGGGCTTGTGTTCCCCAGCTGTAGTACAAGAGATATATGAATTAAATTGCAAATGTAAACTTAAATTGGAAGGAAACAAAATAAAAATAGGTGTTAAAAATATAAATAAGTTTGCTGTAATTCTAATGTGGCTACTTCAGGAGAACAGCATCCATTACAAAGGCATTGAAGGAAATGCATTCTGAGAAGCAGAGTGTTAAATTTCCAGGCCGTCCCACCACTGCATGTGTGCAGCTGGTGACAAATTGTATTTAAAGCAAAGACATTAGTCTTCCAACTCCAGTATCACAGGTCATTTAGAAAATCCTCAAATTCTCTGCTCATCTACAAAGTCCCCTCATTACATGTCATGTGGGCCTGTCTCTACAGCAAGGGCACTACAGCTGTTCCCTGAATCACCAGGAGCTCTGCTCTGTGTGTCTAGGAAGTGCACTGGTTTCACAAGAGAATCTTTCTCCCGATCTCCTGCCCTGCATTTCCCCTTAAAATACATTCTATGAAAGGTATCCACAGAACCAGGATCCTTCACCAGGTGAATGGAGATCTGAACACACAGAAAACCCAGCAGCTCCCAAACACGTGGTAGGGACTGTGGCAGAGTTCTGGCTCCTGGCGAGTGTGCCCGAACACCTGGGAGTCCAAACGCCTCCGGGGTGAGGGACAGACCCCTGCTCATGATGCTTGTTTCCATCAACAGCGTCACTGAACCACTTCGTGTTCAGTAAGGGACACAGATGGAACGCCAGCCTTTCTGGCTCCAAAGAAATAACAAGTGACACTGTCTCAGGAACCAACATCGTGAGGAGCTTTCCCAACAAAGAGCAACCCTGAAACTCACATGGGTGAACTCCATTCTTTGAAAAATGGCCACTCACAGGTAGAGATAAACCAACTGGGCACAAGGGTTCTAAAATATACAAAATACAAGTTTGTGTTCTCATGGCCCAAATTAATTTTCAAACAAAACATCCATGACTAGAGAGTGCTCAAAACAGGCAGGAAAACTCAAGAGATACCAGAAAAAATATCACTCCAGGCTGTTTTCTGGAATTGCCTCCAACAGCATCATCCTCAGGGTACAATCCTCACCACCAACTATTACCTTCCACCACTGCAGCTAAAGGAGCCTGGACACAAAGGAGTATTTAACTCTGAAAGTAAAAGAAGTGAAACACCAAATACCAAAATGATAACAAAACTTTGATGGAATTGTAAAGTTGTGCTACAAACAAAAGAAGAGCCACAAAGCACCTTGAAACTGCAAATTGGGACATGTCTAAGATGGAATGAAGAAGCAATGAAGAAACAAAGTGGAAGAGAAGAGATATGGGTTGGAGTCCAATTTTGGAGACAAGGAAGTACATTCTGAATAGGAAAAAACAGAGACAGCAACTTGGAACAAAGATGCAATGAAAGACCCATTCTGTGAAAATAAAAAATGGAGATGGAAGTCAAAGTTGGTGTGGAGTGACAAGAGAGAACAGAAAGATGATCAAGAGAAAGACACTTCCTAGACACTGATGTGCAATTTCTCAGGTAATTCAGGTGTGAGTGGACAGACCTGGTATCACCACAGTGTCTAAATTCTGAGGATAAAGTAGAGAAGGGTCAAGCTAAGGATAGAGCAATGCAGTAAATTATTTCAGCCACGTGTGTGGTTTAAGGACAGTTGCTGTGAGACACCACATCAGGTGCTGGGATGTGCACTCTCTGTCAGAGGAATCTGTTCCTCCACGGCAAATCAGCCGCAGAAAAACAAACCAGATCCAGCTACGAGAATGTAGCCATAAGAAATCATTATGTACAGTTTGTCACTTTACTGGGAAGCCTACAAAACCTTTGTTCCTCCTTCTGGTAGGTGTTAACTCTGTAAGCTCCAGGATCCCTCCAGTGAATTCAGTTTTCCTCAGTGGTTTTTGTCTCCTGGCCTCCACTTGCCTGTGACTTGTGAGCTGTCCACGATGCTTCCCAGGCCGAGGCTCACAGCCCTACCTGTCTCTAGGAAGGTCACAAATCCTTTTTCTACAATTAAGATCCATTTAAAACTTTCAGCAATAGATCCTGGAATGCAATGGCTCCTATATGCCCCAATTTATCTCTAAGTATAGGCATTTGGGTAAGTGCTCATTAAAATTGACTTACTGAGTCAGAACTATAACTTAAAATGCAGCTAAATCAACTAATACTGTTCCCTTTCCTTCCCACAATAGCTCAAATGGAGTGTGCTCCCACGAAGCAAGAAAAACTACTTTTAAAATACAGTTTTGTTTCATAACAAGTTACTAAACTATGAATAAAAATAAATTTTTGGAAAATTTCATTTATGTCCAGTTCAGTTATGAAGGAAAAGCCCTCCTCTTCTTCCTGATAAAATGAATTCAAACTGTTGATTAATTTCTCACAAAGGTAAACATTGACATGTTTTCTGAATTTCTAAACTAAAAGCTCTCTATTTACAGTGAGCACACTAACTAAAATAAGTCACTTTTTTTTTTTATGGCAGCCTGGAAGCTAAAACATGCACCAGAATTAAAGAACTCTGGGAAAACAAGGAGGGCCCCAAACCTTCACAACTCTCATAAAAAATTAGAGCCCAAGTGATCTGCTTTAGAGAAACTGAAAAGAAATAACTCTTCTCTTACTTTCTGGGAATTAACTTAGTATCAGAGAAGGTATGAATGATTAAGAATATCTTGAAAACCAGCAAAACCCATGGCTTTTCAATTATAAAATTGATATTTTGATTACTTTTCAAGGCAAAAGACTGCTCTTACCTGAAGAACTCTTTTGGTGAGGCCGGTTTTCTGAGCTAGCTGTTTCAAGTCCTTGGCATCAGGATTGTGGTTAATAGCAAAGTATGACTTCATTGTCCGCAGCTGGTGGTGTTTGAAGGACGTCCTCATGCGCTTCGTTTTTTGATTGCTGGGGTATTGCTGGTCTCTGTCTAGGTGGTCACCATCATTTTCATTGCAACTTAAAGCTTAAGGCAACAAGAGGAAAAGGCCTGTAAATCTCCTGCTCCACAACCAACATTGTTTGCAATTTCCCTGAATGCAGAAATGAAATGACACACCACAGCATGTACTGGCACAAGCCCTACCTGCCTTTGCTCCATTTCGTGGATTTGTAGAGCAGTTTAGTTTGGAAAAGCCCTTTAAGGTCATTGTGTCCTGCAATTAACCCAGCGCTGCCAAGGCCACCACTAACCCATGTCCCCAAGTGCCACATCCACGTGGCTTTGAAATCCCTCCAAGGACAGGGGCTCCACCACTGCTTTTGGGGAAGAGACGTTTCCTGATATTCAACCTGACCCTCCCCTGGCACAACTTGAGAGCATTTCTCCTCCTCCTGTCCCTGTTCCCTGGGAGCAGAGCCCGACCCCCCGGCTGCCCCCTCCTGTCAGGGAGTTGTGCAGAGCCACAAGGGCCCCCCTGAGCCTCCTTTTCTCCAGCCTGAGCCCCTTCCCAGCTCCCTCAGCTCTCCTGGGGCTCCAGCCCCTTCCCAGCTCCGTTCCCTGCCCTAGACACGCTCCAGCCCCTTGGTGTCTCTCCTGCCATGAGGGGCCCAGGGCTGTCCCCAGCGCTGGAGGTGGCCCAGCAGTGCCAGCACTGGGGGAGCACAGCCCAGGGGCCGTTGGCCTCTTGCCCACCTGGGCACAGCTGGATCATATTTCTGCATCTTCCAGCCATTCCCTTACAATAACCAGTCTGCAAGGACCCTGGCCTGCCCCTCTGTGCCTTTTAAAATGTCAGGTCTGTTTCCTTTTCCCTCCCCTCCACCGCCACAGAACTTTTCCTCCTCTTTCTGTGGGAGGACAGTAGCTGTCGTCAACTCCGTAAAGGGTTTTACTGTACTGGGTATCACCATAAATTGCACTGTAACACACAAAGAGAGCTGCACAATACGCTCCACTTAAATCTCAATGGAACAGACTAGTTAAAATCATAATTATTTCCTCCATCAAACTAAACCCCGTAGAGCACAAGGGAGACCATTAAATGAAACACTATAAAAGAAATAAAGTTTGTGGCTACCAGACAGCAAATTATGACTATAATCTGACTAGCTAAAGGAATAAAGCTGTTAATACAACATATTCACTGGCATGCCAAATGAAAAATCTTTTTAATTATTTATATGTTTATATTTCCATTTTTAAAAAGTGTTTGCAAATACTAGTTTGAATGATCACTTCTGTCATATCCTTTTGAAATCAAGGAATGACACTGGTTGATACACTTGCAGAAATAAAGCACAAGAAGAAGATCTGTGAGCAAGGAACACTGTAAAAATTATCAAGTATTAAATGTTGAATGCCAAGCAAAATAATCTTGTAGACCAAAAGCAGTTTTTCACTTATTTGTGCATACAGTAAACCATAGAAAACCTCTTAAAATAACATTAAGGACTGAGCTTAAATCCAATAAAAAATTAGGGATATAACTGAAAATTTTCTCTGGCAAACTGTTGTTAATTAGCTTTTCCTGTCCCGATATCTATAAGTCCCACTTAATTTCCTACAAGTTTTATGCTAAAAGTAATGAAAAATCACTATCTCTGTTCAACATGGCATGTAAAATATGACAAAAAAATTCTTATAAAACATGAATTGTTGGTAAGTTTCTTAAACACGTGATCAGGTTTGTTTTCAATTGTCCGCTACTGCTGTTTGATTACAATTGAATACATCTCATGGACCTATCTTTATGTGTTACATGCTGAACATCAGTGGGTTTCAGCCCTAGTGAAAACACACACATTCTGAAAGGCATGTGTTACAAACAGATTCAGAAAATATACATAAAATGCATGGATTCCTAAGTAAAGATGCATACAGGTTCCCTAAGCAGGTTTGCAGCAGCTACAGCAGCTGCTTTACAAAGCTCAGCCTTTCAAAATCTGCTAAGAAGATGTGGCACAATATAGAGCAAGGCCTGCAAAAATTCAGCTCTAAGCCCAAAAGCGCGTTTGTTTAACAGATACGCCCAAAGTGTCCAAAACCTCTAACTTCTCTGTGTGTTTCTGTACTCCTGTAATTTAAAAAGCAGCTAAAAAAATGGTGCTGTATATAGAAATGTGTGTGTCTGTGTGCGTGTGTGCGTGCATGTGCATACATTTGTATAAATCTTTTCCAGACCTCAGGATCTTGTGCCAGACTCTGGCCACAAGAAGCATTTCTGCTTGTTTTCCTGCGGCATGGAAAACTGCAAGCACCTGAATTTAAAAGGTGTAAGGTACTTACAGGGAGATAGTAACAATGGAGTAGTAATGGAGCTGGATGGGAAGTAGCCAAATCTTGTCGGGTTTAAGATCTGGGACCTAGCTGCCCATCTGGAGTCATCCCATGTGCTCCAGTCTCCTTCATAGCTACAATTCCTGATATAGAGAGCACTGGGAGGAATAACATAATAATGCTCATAGAAAATTCTGTTATGGAAATGTAAGACCAAAACGTGATTGTTTTTAAAATGTACCCAAAGAATTTTAGATATTAGTAATGGAAAAGATCTATGTGCGTCATCTTAGAGGCTTTTGAACCCTCCAAGAAATAACAAGACAGAGACATAGGAGGAAATGCACCAAAATATCTGTCTGCAGGACTGAGGTCTGGTTCCTGTTAATATGCAACAAAACAAAGCCTAGGGCTGCAAGGAGTTGGATTTTAACATGTCCCATAGAGAATGAGATACATTCAGAATCCAAGGATATGAAACTGATTCTAAACCCTCCCAGAATGGAATGAGGATGTCAGCTTTTCATCAAGCCCTGATAGGACAAGGAACAACTTACTCTTGATATTTCTCATCATTTTACCTCATTATCTACTATGTAAAAATAATATTAAAATGACAGTAAACATGTACCGTTTGAGAGTGGCAAAATGTCCTTGTTTATGGTGGAAGTTACAGAACAGATTTTGAAAGTGCGTGAGGGCGTGTGCTGTTCGTTGTCTTGCGCAAGTGGTTTGGCTACTCCCAGGCATCACCCAATATGACATAAATAGTCCTAGTTGGTGCCAATTCCCCCCTTGTATTTGGTTGTGGTGCCTGGCACCATCCTCAAAAGGCTATTTTAATCAGTCTAATATTATCTGCATCTCTCACAGAATCTGCAGTGTCCATGCATGTTGCAGTCACAGATACACAGAACGGGCCAAGGGTGTAAGCGGAGATTTTAAGAGCTGAGGAGTTTCTGCAAAAGGCATCAGGGTGTAAAACTAACACTGTACATGCTCCTCACGCAACCCTCTGTTTTTCAGGCACTGTCTTCCCTGTTCTTTTGTGGTGTCCTGTGTATCTCCCAAAGGAATTGCTGAATTATCCATATGTAACATTTCCATTCCATTGCAGTATCTCAGGCTCCTGCTGGGATTTCAGAAATACAATTGGTAGAATTCCAGTCGAATAGAGGAACCTTAAATTAATGAGCATTTCACTTCTATTTTTTAATAAAACAAATTCTGAAGCAGTGCCAGGTCTCTTTTCCTGACCCTAGACCACTTCTAAGGCCCTGTGCCTTTCCCCAGACCCCACACCCAGGCCATTGCCCTCCGCTGGCACAGCAGTGGCAGCACTTACACCCTCAGCCCCATGTGAGCCACCTGGTCACAGGATGGTGATGTCCACGGACAGCATCACTACATCCCTAAAGATTAAGAGGAAAACATTTTATTTTGATATTGGTAACCAAAATACACTTTGCAGATTAATGCATAATACCTCCTTAAACCCAACGACAGGAGTGTAAAGCAGGATGTGCTGGTGCTTTTGTAACAAACTCTGTTAGAGGAGAACCTGGGAGCATTGCTTCACCCCCAGATCACCAGAGCCCCCCACAGCTTGGGATTCGGGGCAAAGCATGTGCTTAGTAGTTGGTAGGTTGCTGAGGATATGGCACATGAAGATGAGAAAGAAATTTCCTTTGGGGGAAATTTTGTTCTTAGTAGCTTCCGTTTGACATGTTAGATTATGCCAAAAGAAAGAAAACTAATCCTGATTCTGAAAGAATGATGAAACAAGAGACACGTTTGGTGTGTGCATTATCTCTCAATAGTGGCTCAGGAGCATACACCCCTTTCCTTCTGTAAGCAGAGTCAAGGGGGTGTTTTAACCTCCTGCTGCCTGGAGAGGGAACTTGTGATTAACTAGACCAGGCAGGGGTGCAGCCGCATTTGTTGTTTGGTCGGAGCGTGCAGAGGACTTTGTGGTACCCATATCCTCAAAGGGGACAGAAGTGAGACAGAGCCCTCTGAGTGGTAGTTGGGACAGGAACAGAGATAGTCTTTCTCTTTGGAGGAAGGAGAAGACACTTAGAGAAGGCAGATGCCTGAACTTCTCACCACAGGAATTAAAAGGGATGAAGCTGTGGCACTGGGAGCGGGCAAGTACCCTGGCGGCACTTAAAGGATCGTGTCTCTGCCAAGCCACGGAGCAACAGTGAGGACAGCGCTGCCTCCTCAACCTTGACATTTCAAGAAGTGTTTCTGAGGAGATAAAGCCAGTCAGTCTGAAGGAGCCCAGGCCGAGCATCACTAGGCCAGGACGGAGGAGAGCCAGGATTAGAAGCCCTCTTCCTCCGACCTTCCCCGGCCGCCTCGGACAAAGGGGCTGCGCGTCCCGGTGCCCCCCGGGGCTGCCTGGGGACCGGGCCCCCCCGGCCGCGGTGCCCCCGGGGACAGCTCGGCCCGGCCGGGTCTGCGGGCAGGGAGAACAAAGGGGCCGGCGAGGGGCGGCCGGGCCCGGGCCCGCGGGAGGAACCGCCGCCAGGGTTTTTCCCCTCAATTAAGCCAATTGAATGGCGCTGAATGGCCGGTGCGAGTG
>VZRO01007026.1:1235495-1263267 GCA_013397915.1 Daphoenositta chrysoptera
CGCCACCGCCGGCGCTGCCGCGTCCTGCTCGCTCCGCGGCCTCGGCAGCGCCCGGCCCCGCGCGGAGCTTGGCGTTTGTCGCCCGGTGACCGTCGGCGACGTGTCGGGCCCTGGCGCGCCGAAGAGGCTGCGGGGCACAACTCCTCCAGCGCGGGAGAAGGAGGCGTTCAAGAGTTCGTTTCCACTCCGAGATCATGATACCCCAAACACTTCTGACTAGTTGAATGCACCCAGTAACCCTCGTTATGAAAAATATTCACTGTTAGAATATAATAACTTGAGTCGCTCCAGTTTATGGAGCCTTCCACACACCAAGGCCTCTTGCATCTCTCGTCTCCAAATAGTCTGTAAGAAAACCAGGCCAGGAAGGTCTCTGAACTTGAGGAAAAGCTTCAGAAAGTCTCCAGGAAAGACAAAGAGTGCACAGGAAGAGTGTTCATGATGTCTAAATATTTATCCAGGAGGTGGGTAGTAAGGAAGGACTAATTAGTATTAAAGATGTCAAATATCACACTTCTAATTATGTTAGCAACGGTAGCACAATGGAAGGTAAATCTGAATGCACATCTGAGATCATGAGACTCGCTGCCTAATCCATGACTATGAATTATTACATCACTTGCTGCATTCCTATCAGGTGTTGTTTTCTGACAGAGCGATTTGCCTCTTACAGGTGTACTGCAGTTAGGATTATCCTTGCTAAAATTTGAATTCTTCTGTTTATAGCCAAACTTTGCTGGGCTTATGTGTTCCATTCTTACAATAATTGAGGCTTTTTATAATCTTTCTGTTGGGATTGCTCGGAATAGTTAAAGACATTTGCATGTCACAGAGGAGAACAAAGTGTCTCTTGTAGAAATGCATATGAAATAGCCACAAGACCCCTCAAGAAACCATACAGAATGCAAGCTAATTTGGAATCTGTGGGAACTATCCAAAGACTGTCCTAAAACCAGACCTTAGAAACAATGGAAGTTCATGTTTGAATTCGGATTAGAATTCTGCAGCACAATTCGTGGCTCTGTATAGTGTTTATCTTGATAAAATCATCTTTCCCTTCCTCCGTAGAGCTGTGAGACGTTTTCAAGCCCCGTCTGTGCTGGGAGCTTTGCCTCCAGGAGCAGCTGTGGAGCACTGCTCACCGGACACCTCGGACCCATGGTGGGACAGCACCAGCTCACCTTTGCTCAAGCAATTGGCTGTAGATATCCTTACTCACAGCTGTGTACCCTACTATCCTCAGACGTTTTAATACCAGGTTAATTCCCGGCCACTGAATTGATTGTGTACTTTTTGCAGTTAGGAAAGGTCATGGATTCATACACTCTATCTGACATTTCTAATTATCAAAAAGAATTTAGATATTTAACAATTAAAATACGGTATTTTACGTTACAGAATTGCCTCAGTGGATGGAACCAATAATACCAAGAACATGCTGAAAAAGTATGGCATGGCTTCCAGTTCAGAGGGTATCTCTGATTATCTTCCTAATGGATATACAAACACAAGAAGACATCGAACCCTTGCTACCAAAACACAAGGAGAGTAACAGAATGTAAATATAAAGCTGCTAATGTACACACTGACACATGAATGACATTTACATTGTTCAGAATAAAATCAAGGATACTCTCAAATAATGAGCCATAGAAAAATTGCAGGAGCAAAATCATCTTCAGAATGAAACGCGGGCTCATTTGAAATGAGAGCTTTTTCATTAAAAAAATGGTGCAGCTAATAATAAAGTCTTTTAACCTGTATTTTGTTATAGGTGACAGGTGAACAAATCACAGGTCTTGAGTTTCTCTACCCTGCCTCTCTTGGTAACGTCATCTCCAGTACCATCTGCTACCTACCAGACAAACAGACCAACCACATAATGAGGTACCAGCTTCCACCCAGCTACCGTGACTAAATCAGAACAAAAGATTCAACGCCTCCTTCAACAAAGGAACACAAGTCTAAGCTGTCTTTACTAATTGCTGGGTTTCAGGTTGTCTGTTACAGATTTTAAGTGAGCTACAAACTTCCATCAAATACTTATAGCTGTTGGATAAAGGTACTAAGAATAAAAGATAAATGGAAGCAAAAGGTAAGAGAGAAGAGAAGAAAGCTTAGAAAATAAGTAACTACTTATGGTAATTTAAAGGCTGTGGAATAATATAAACATGAAAGACCAGGGGGCAGAGTGATTGATATCTCATATGTTTTCAATGCCCCTACGGTTATTAGACTGCAATATATGGGAACATACAATAAACTATGAATTAAAATGTAATTGTAGCTTCAGGCATCTTCTTCATTGTCTGCTGTGGTGTTATGTCTTCATGCACCGTGATTGACAAGGTGTAATTAATCATCTTACTCAGTTGTAAATATGGGCACCCTTCACAGTAGGCATCAGGAAGTGTGTACCAGCAAAGGAAGCAATAGTTGACGCTGAGATACCATTAAATCAAAATCAGAATGCGTATATGTTCGGAAATGTGTGTTTGGTGTGATGCTGTTATCATTTATTTCTAAAATACTGTACCAACAGATTTACTTGATTTGCAAGTTAACTACAACATTAACTGGTTTTATTTATTTTGTCTCTTCTTCATTTTTATAGGCAATGATGTTGTTCTCCTAAAATGTGAGCCAGTTTGCTTCCTGTCAGCAAGTGGAGCTCAGCTCAGCTCTTCCTCTCCTCGAGTTGCTGCAGACAGACCAGCAGCTTCCGTCAGCTGCTCCATGGACTGACTTGAAACGGTTCGGGCAAATTATTACTCCATTCATGGATCACCTTCTGCACTTCTTATATACTGAGTTAGTCACTTCGGGTCATTTTAAAGTGGAAGAGAATAACGAAATTATCTTAATAAGGAACACTGTTCCATTTAAAAATAGGACATTTACTGTGACCACTGCTGTCCCCAAATTGTAAATGAACGTCTTTTTAAAGATTTTCTTTTCAGTATTCCAGGGTAGAAAACATGTTATATCTGTTTCTTTTTGTAAATGATTGCTATCCTTTTCTAGTTAGTACAGAAATGGTGTCTGAGTCATGGGAAATTTAAGTGGTTTGTCTCAGGAAAATTTGGTGGTATGCACGTTTTTGATGCACGTAGAGCTGCTGAATGAATAATTGGCTCCTATTTAATGTCCTCTGCTTTAAAGCTGTCTAGTACATTTGCTGTTTAAAAAAATGTCTTTCAAAGCTGTTAAATATGTAACAAAAAGAGGTTGCTCTCCCCATTCTGACACGAACAAAGCCATACAGTGAGCTGCCCGAGGTACTTCCAGCATGGGATTAATTACAAATACAGTCATAAATGGAAATTTGCAAAGTTTTCCAATTCTTTTTTCTTTGCAATACCAGCTGATGAGTGTTTGATAAAAGCATGCAGTAAAAATATCAGTCCAGGAATTAGGTATTAAATATTAAGCCAAGCTTTTTTCAGAGAGTATGGGATCTGTTGGATCTGTAATTCCACCATTTACCCCTGATGGAGTAAGATCTCTGTCTGTCTTCAGAAGCAAACCGAGCTTAAAAGAGGAGCATGCACTCTCAAGAAGATGATCGACTGAGAATGTGTTTTATTTTGATTTGAAAAACTGTCAATCACAGATAAAAAAGACCAAATAATATTATTATATATACTAGCTAACTGTATTTGTCTGGTAAACCAGGCATATGCAGGAAAGAGAAATAATACAGTTTAAGAAGAAAACATTCTGAAGGTTTTGCCCAGATGTTGTGCTGAAATTGTTGTTCACTGGTACAAGCAATCTATTTCAGAGGAAAATATAAGCACGTATCTATAGATGTGAGAGAGAAATTAGATGTCCAATGTCTCACATATTTCAGTTTATATAGCCACAGCTATTTAAACAATTCCAAAACTGCCTCTACGGGTGTCAAAGAGGGAGGGAAATCTTCAACCACATGATCTTCTCTCCAGAGTCCTGTTAAATCCACTGAACTTAAAACAGAACAAGAAGTGTGAAATATGGGTTTGAACATGTTATGTCAGAAATGTAAAGGTTGGAAGCCTTTTTAGTAACCGATATTAATATTGTATTAAATGTTATGAAAAGGTAGGTGTTGGAGAGAAGGGCTGGGCTCATGTGCAATTTTGTCAAGGTTTTTATCTGTGATTATGATTCCAGATGTATCTATTCCCTGAGGAGAAAAATGAAGTAAAGTTGGCATGTGACATGTGTTTTAAGGTGTTTGGCACAGTTTCCCAAAGTGATGACAAAATGTTCATTTTTATTACAGTGAATTGGTAAAGAAAACACGATTCTGAAGGTCAGTAGCTGTATATTTAAGATAGCTTTAGAGTTTTATTTTGGGGAATATGCATTTTTGGTGATGTGCTTAGACCTGATTGCCTGACAAGCATCAAGTAGTAAATAAGGTAAATAGAATAACTTTTACAAAATATGAAGTGTTAATTACTAGATATTCAGTAAATTCATGCACTGAACATAGCAAAGGTTGCAAAAATGTCTTTTTTGCATCTAGTAGTGTAGCTGCTGCTTAATTATTTTTTTAATCTGTTTACTGCAGACTAATCTTATTGCTCTCCAGTCAGAGCTCAAATAAGTGTAACAAGGTCCTTTGTAAGAACACGTTTTTAATGTAAATGGACAGATTTTTTTTTTTTTAACAAATTGGGGAAGGTTATTTTTTGGGGTGAAGGCTATTTAGCCCAAACACACGTTAAGAGCTGAGATAAGGAAGTTGCCCGTGTCTCGCCCCGCAGCCCCTGTGCGAGCAGCAGCGCCGGCAGCTCCGTGCTGACAGCGGGGCACCCCGGGCTGCAGGACCAGGCAAACACTCCCTCATAAACATTTTACAAGTTCAGCATCAACCAATCCGCGAGGTTTAGGAGCCTGCCCTGATTGGGTGTATCAGGGATTTGGTAAACACGGCTGCACAACAAAAACAAGATTTGTAGAGAAAAGACTCCAATAGTATTGCCTTCTTTGAATATTCAGAGCCTAAGAATATGATTAATTCCATACTTTATAAGTAAACTTCCCCAGCTCTGTACCCATCTGCAAATATTCAGAGTGATGTGCTCAATACATTCCTTTCTGTTCTACAACCACATTTCTTTGTGAATTTAACCACATCAGAAAGCACTTCAGATTTCTAACACAAATATTCAATGCATTTAATGTAAGGAAGCTTCCTTTATTGGAGGTGATTGGGAACATTTTGTATTTTATAGGTATATTTAAGAGGTTAGCAGTAGGGGGGAATCGTCTGTGGAAAATCTGTCTACAGCTGAAATTCTTAGATGCAGAAGTGTTGCTGAAATGCCCAATACATTTACATTCTTTTGTTAAGTAGCTTACAGGACTATCCTCTTAGCTACCAGATACCCAGGGTTTTTTGGTTGTGGTTTTTTTTTTTTTTTTTTTTTTTTTTTTTTTAGTCAGATAACATTTCTCCCTTTTTTTCCTTATTTGTTATTTTCAGGAATATAAACTTGGTTTGGGGTTTTGTGTGCCATTAGAAGATTCTTATTTTCATGGGCTTTTTTACTGTTTTAATCTACAATTTTGTTGTTCTTTTCAATAATCTTCTGCAACTTTGTTTCATCTTTAGTGCATAGAGAGAAGCCCCTCACTGGCTAGTCCATTACTGATAATGATTTACAAGTTTTCCCAGATTAATTTTCCATGGGGTAATTTTTTCCCCAATATAACATAGCTCCAATTTAAAAAAAAAATGCCAAAAGTTAAGGTATTTTATAATGCAATTTAGAAATTAATTTTTGAAGTCCTTGTGTATGTATTTTAAATTTAGAATCTATTTATACTACAGCATCAGAAAAATAATGTGTAGAGTTTAAAAATTAGCAGTCTGGTACTTCCCAGATATTGAAATGTGCCTGCCTAATGAAGGCAGAAGACTTGCTCACTAGATTTATTTTAAAGCAGTGCTTTTAGATATTCATAAATTAAAATGGCAGCTTTCAACTGTATATTTATTATTATTTTATTTGATATTTGCAAGATACCTGACCATTTAATATTTATCCTTTATTTCTCTGAGCTGATCTAATTGCACCTCTCTATTTTGCATTTATTTCTCTTTGCAAACACTACATTATTCACTCTCTCCTGTGCTTATTAAACAGTGCCACCTGCACCAAATGAAACAAAGCTTCTCCATCAATCTATCCCAGCTAAAGAACCCTGACTATATATTATAATTAATTGAAGCTCAATTGAACACTTGAGTCTGAACTAGATACAGTAACCTGAAAAAACATTAAAAAAATTAGGATGTACTTTAAAGAAATCTTTTAAATGAAAATGTTCACTCAAAACTGAGAACCTAACCTTGCACCAAGCACTCTTCATCAGCTCTGCACAGTACCTCAAGTAGCAATTAGCAGGTCCTTTAATTAATTAACTATTCCCTGTACATCACAGGGATTTTTGTGGCACTAACGTCATCCTTCATAAGTGAATACCAAATCCGGTCAATATTTTGTCACTCTAAAGCCTTCTCTGGACTACCTGAATGCCACCGCCTGGCTCTGCAGAACCATTTCCCAGCCCAAGAGCAGGTATGGAAAGAGAGACAAACTTTGTGGTACAGCCGGGGGAGTGGGGAGAGACGGACAGGGACAGGGACAGGGACAGGGACAGGGACACGGACACGGACAGGGACACGGACAGGGACACGCAGGGCACTCGATGTGCAAGTATTGGCAGGAAGGAGAAGTCAGATAAGATGCAAACTGAAATAGTGGCAACTAAATCTTATAAATGTGCTTGAGGAGGATGATTTTCTTTAAAAGCTGAATGTACTGTGAACTTTCCGAGTGCTGGAGGCTTTGCTGCTGTGCTGCCTCTGGCTCACACTGTCCGCTCCCAGACAAGAGCAGATTAATTAAGTGGCAGGTCAGACACGAGAAGGTGAGAGGGCATTTCCCACCAATCCGGAACATTTTGCCCATTTTATACTTTGCAAACTTTTTATATAAGCGTGGCTGATTCTTTTCAATGTAATTCTCATTTGGAAAATATTAAGTAATTTTAAGGGAATTACCATCTGAAGATGAGGCACAAAATACGTATTGCTGGTTTTAAGATTTCCAAAGATGCAGTATGTAAATTTGTTTATATAAATATGCATAAGATATATCACAGTATGAGGCTGTGTGTGTGTGGATGAACATATGTGTGTGTAACCATCTATCTATTTGCAGATTCAGACACAGACATATGTTATCATTTCTTAGAGGCAAATATCTGCAGAAATAATTCTTTGTGTTCAGTAGTTTTCTTTAGTGTGTAGTAAGTTTCTCTTCAGAGATTTCTGTGTTCAGGAAAGATCTTATGAATTTATGTAATGTATAGTATAATGAAATCAAATAAAGTATGCCTTATATGATTTTGCAAGAATTATACATTAGCATTCTCTTTCAACATGTGTAATATTTTGAATTGTGGAACCAACTTTATAGATAATTTTAAAAATAAATAATATATATGATGGACTTGTAGAAACACACATTGTAGAAATCTCAAGAAAGAAGAAAGAATTATTATTCAAATATTTTGAGATGTTTGCCAAATGACATTATAATTTAAAAAACCCACCACATTTAATTTGAACACTTCATGAGGAGTAAAATGTATTCAATTATTAAAGATAGTAACTGATCCCAGTAAGACTTGCTATTTTCTAAGAGTAACAGAAATTTCCATTTTCACCTTATGGATTCTCCTGCATCACTGTTATTGCAACTTCAGTTAAAAAAATTTTGACATGAGCAAAATGTAAAGTAAAATGTAAAGGTCAACTGATAAGGTATGATTGTATCTCTGTTTTTGCTGTGTAAATCTGCTCTTATCAATAATTCACTATTCATGTTCTACAAAGACTCTGTCTTTACATTTTTAATTAGCGCTTAAAATTTTACAAAGAAAATTAGAAAAATGGAAATGCTCTGTACTTGGGAGTCTTTATGTCATAATTTACTACACATTTTTTCCAATAGATTTGGCAAATGAATACTCTGTTTTGATACATCAATCTCAAACAAAGGTGGACTCTGATGCAATTTTTCACTGTTCATTTCCCTGAACCTTTTGGGATATAAAGAATCGTGAACAAATACTTAACAGCCTGATCAATAGCCATTGACCATTTGGAGCCCCTCGTACCCTAACAAGCACAGCTTGATCATGTATATTTGATCATGTAAAATTTCAAAGCACCTTGATACAGCAGAGCAAGGCTTTCTATGGCATCTTTGTGTTATTTCCTAAAGCACATATTTCCCATGATTTAGCTTTATCATTAATGGAAACTTACTGCACATATATTTGATGAAGCTGACGAACATGAATTTCAGTGTTATATATCCACAGTATTTTATATGAATGGCAAATATAAAACACTACCCTAACATTTTAGGATAGGAAACTCTGGATGTGCCTATGGATTCAATGGACCCCAGAGTGCAAATCTAAAAAGCCCTGTCATTATAAATCTTGCATTCCTGTTAAGTGTTGGCATGCACATTACACTGAGGTGTGTTAAGTTTATTTTAGTGGAAAAATTGCAGTAAAAACCTTTCCCTTGATATCTTTTTAAATATATGTTCACATATGTATAAAATAAAAAATATTCAAGTCCACAGCTGTGTTAGCCCTTAGCCTTATTAATATCATGGAAAGAGATAAAGATCTAAGTAAAAAATATTTACAGTGAAAAATTTCTTTGCAGAACTTTATTATTGTTCATAATTCCACATCCAATGTTTTTCATACAGGAATTTTAGCTTATCATTAAAATATAACACTGATGCTACATTTGTATAGCTGCCTTTTCTGCTTATAATCATAATGTTTATTCTAACTTTCTGGGCTTATTATTTTAGACAGATATCAGTTTAATTAGCTTAAGCTGTCATACTCTAGTAAATACAGACGGGTTGCCTGGTTCGGGAGGAGGAAGGTGGCTGCACATTTCAGAAGCAGAGACGGTTAATGCCTTGTACATTATCATGTAAACAGCAAAAGGACAAAAATAATTACCTGATAAACTTTCAATTTCTGACTCTCCCCTATATGCTTTCTGAGCAATTTTTCTATGGAAAATCCATTCAAATTAGGCAAGTCCTCTAAATATCTGCAGCATCTGCTGGTTCAGACACCTTCCTTTATGCAGAGTACCATTTTCATATGATAATACATGTAATATGATATAGAATGACAGAATGCATGACAGTTGCCCATAATACATAGAAAGTCACTCAAAGGACAGAAGCGACATTTGGATAATTAGCATCCATTGGGCAGTCAATCATGCGAATAGAAAAAACTGAACAAAACCCACAATGGAGTTAGAAAACAAAAGGGACCCTAGCCAGTCTCAGGATTAACTGCTCTAAAGCGATCTAAATGCTTTTGTATCTAAAGAACTGAGGCTCCCAGGGCTGCCCTGTTCCCCTCTAGATACCCAGGGAACTAATTGTGGCGATCAAAGTTAAAGCATTCTCTCTTCTTTATAGACTGCTAAATACACAGAAAAATTATTTCTCCATTCGTGTTCATTAAACTATTTTAAAGTTAAAAAACTGATGCCACGTTCTTTTGCCAAGTGAAATGAGCTAGAGTATTGAGATTGTCCTGCTTTTATGAGAACACAACAGACCTTTTAATTTAAACTCTGCCTTTGTTTGATTAATATTATTTTGCTGTTGTCCATTCTGCTATCTCTTTCTTTTTGGATAATGAAGGCAATTGTCATTAGAAACTCCTGTGTGAGAAAAGCCTGAAAACAGGGATAGGAATAATGATGATAATGACAAAGCCCATTAACAAAATTAAGCAGGAAAGGTCTCACAATTTCTTAGTAGCTTCCACTTTATAAAATAAATAAAATATTTTGTCACTCAATATATGCAGCTCAAAATATTTCCTTTCCCCAGATTAGGTGGAAGATGAGGGCAGCCTCCTTTAAAGCTCCATCTAACAGAAGAGAAAGAGAAAGAGAAGAGATACAGAGAGAGCCCCAGGATGTGGAAAGTCATGAAAATACCTACCCTGGAGACAGTATTCCCATAGGATCCTTTTCATACAAATTCCAACTTGCCTAATGCCCTTAATGAATGAAATAAAAAGAGAATTCAGAAAGGCCCATGCTGATGGCTCCTGCTGGAAAGTGTGTGGTTTAAGGCATAGCTGCAGCAGTTCTGGGAGGGAATCAGCTCCGGTCCCCATCAGCCAAGCAGACAGGAATCACTGGGGCGAAATCTTCCCCCTCACACATTTGCAATTGACTTGAAATAACATCACGACACCTTTGGATAATTGACGCCTTCTTACCTTTCGTTGTCCTTTGTAATTAATATTTGTAGATCTAGAGGTTTCTCCCAGCCACAGATAACAGGAAGGTGGAAGGGGTGGGGAGAGAGAGCGCGTGTGTGTGCGTGAGTGTGTGTGTGAGTGTGTGCGAGAGAGACAGAGGCAGAGGCAAGGAGAGGCAGAGAGAGGCTTTGGTTGTGTCTCTGCTTGGGGAAAGCAGTGCTGCTGTATTTGTCTGGATGTGTACAGGGGGCTTTCAGACCTCTGGAGTTCTAAAGGCAAGACAGAAAGTGAGAAGTAGGATGAGCTGGATGTCCCCTGTCAGTCCTTACAGAGTTTCAGCAGCCGTGACCTTCAACCCTTTAGCTGTGTGTCAGCCCCAACCCGAGCCCCCTTGCCCAGCTGCTGTGCCAGCCTCCCAGCGCGGGGAAGGGAGAGGGGACAGCAGAGGTAAGGAGGCAGGGAGAGACTGAGATCAGAAGGGCTTTTCGCCCAGTCAAATGGGCCTCTGGTGACAAATCAATCACGGCCCGTTCAAACCAATGATGCTGCCAGTCTCCAGCTCACCAAGCCCGCACAGCCTCCCCCGGCTCCTCGGGCTCTCCTACATGACACTCAGCTGATGACGGGGGCTCCAGTCAGAGCAGGGCTGCTTTTTACAGGTTGATTTGGTCATTAGCATCATTTCTTCTCTATCTCCCCCTCTTGCTCTGTCTTTACCTACCATCCATTTATTTATTAAATATTGAAAACTGATATTAGAAGAGGGATTGAGACATACAGAAACACTTGCAAATAAGTTGGTATACTGCCTTGTTGAAGGAACCCAGATTTATATATTTATTTGATTTTGTACACTTAGGAAGAGCTACCTGTTTTAATGTGATGAGTTGATTTGATCAGTATAATCAGGGACAAAGAAAGGAGGCCTTACAACATGCTCACTTCACCACCTCCTTCCCTTTATTTATTTTACACTAATAAAAAACTGGCTTCAGGCATTTTTCCTACTACACCCATAGGACAGGAATTATTTTTCAATTTTCTTTTTTTGCAGGCATTTGTTAAAATACAATTTTAGGTCCCTTTTAAAGCTATGAGGAAGATCCTTATCTGGAACAAATTTGTATTGCCACTGAAATTCTTGCATTTCAAGGAGTGTACAGTGATAAAGCCCTAAATGAAGTCGAAAAACCCCTTAAAAATTACTACTAAATCCTAATAAGTACTTCTTTCAATACCGACTTTTTTTCTGAATATCTGAAAAAGTGTTTTAAAGGAGTTACAGAGAGAAACAGTGATAGAAGAAGAGGGCTTAAAAGTTTAGGAAGAACAAAGTACTCTTTTGCAGATTTTGTGATCGTAGGAATTGCATTCTCTGTTTCCTCCTCTCTTCTCTCCTTACCACACCCTCCCCCCGCCCAATTCCTAATACACAGGGGAAAAAAATCAAAACAAGGTCTTAACAGGGTATGTCCTGCTCTATCTAAGTCTTCTTTAACCTTAATCCCTGGAATAAAATCCTCCTACAGCCCTCCCCAAAAAAGAGTATTGCACATTAAGGAAAAGGGTGCCGTCCCTTGTCATCCTCACTCATCTCCAGTGCCAACCTCTTGGCTTAGAGCTACCCTGTCCCTGCAGCCAGAGAGGGCAGTGCACGTTTTAACCAACAAATTTACATATTGGCCATCCAAGAGCAACCGGCCGGTGTGGGGTAGGGTGGGAAAGAAGGATGGTGGAAATGTGTAGAACAGAGCCCAGCTTTTCTAGGCTCTCTGTAAAGAGAGCCTGGGCAAGATACAGTGGCATCAAAAATATAGCACAATATACTCAAAAATGTCTCCCGTGTCTCCTTTCTACCGTGAGTGAACTGTGCGAAACTGAAGTGAAGTGCATTGCAGACAGCAGTGTGGGGTGCTGAACAGCCTGTAGCTGGAGAGTGCTTCGGTCTTTATCTTCAAAGCTGTCCTGTCAAATACAAGGTCTTTTAAACATCAGAGGGATAAAGTTTCTGATTCTGAAGGGTTCGTTTTCCTCTTGGTTTTCCTCAATCAGAAGTTAAGCCCATACGACCCCCACAGTAAGCTGGCTCTGGGATTGCTGCCCTGCTACTTGCCCCATGATTTGGGGATGCTTGGATAGAGCAATCTTGATTTGCTCACTGTTTGTTGAGTTCAGTTTTCTTCATGTTAGTTCTTTCTTCCATCTTACGTGTCTTGAGGCTTTTGCTGTGTGGCAGTGAATTGAATCTTATGAACTTAAAAGAAAATTGTGGCTGGGACCTGGAGAATATTCATCTGTTGCAGAAAATGCTGAAGTCTGAGCACGTGAGAATTGAACTAATGAGTTTTCCTCTCATTTCAGTCCCACAGTCTCTTTTTTTACCATACCTTAATTGCAGTGTTTTCTGAGAAAATAATCCTAGCTCCTAAAAAATTTAAATGTGCATCTTCATTTCATTGCTTCTACCAATATAATAAAAGAAATAAGGATGATTTACAAAATAATGTGCCTGTCATCTTACTGTCAATACGTAAGTACTGCACCGAAATCGAGTTGATTTCTAAAATGAAAATTCATTACATTTCTGGAAACTTGAACAATCAGCTCCATGCATTTTAATTAGATTGCCTGTTTTTTCATTTATTACTAATACAGTCCTCTTAACTATGATTTATTTGTTAAACAAAGTGCCATAATCCGTCACTTATTCATCTTAATTTCAGCAAAATTAAAGTAGTCGCTGTTATATTACACCTAATTGCACTTGCAATGAAAAGAACGGAGATGTTAATCAAAATAAATTGAAGATAAACAATAAAATCATTAAATCTTTGCTGCAGTAAGTGTAACTAATCAGTTTTGACTTGAAGCGACCGAACACAAATAATGAATCTGTCAGTGAAGACGCGCTCATTAAATCCAGCCTGGTCCGCCCGGGTCCTGCAGGCAGCCGGCACCCCCGGCCCCGCAGCCTCCGCGCCGCTCCGAGGGGACCGCCGGGCGCGGGGACTCCGGGTCCCAGCAGGGTCAGGGTGCCCAGAGGCTGCCCTGGGATCAGGCGAGGATGCAAATGCCACAGGTATGCAGGAACTCCCGTAAGCACCGCGCCAGAACAGGGAAACACGCTTTGTTTTATTCAGCCACCAGCAGGTCAGAGATTAGAAAAAGGGGGAAAAGGGAAATGAAACCCAGAAACTCAGAGGTAGGAAGCACTTCGTTTTAAAACTTACTAGAAGTATTAGTTTCATAGCAGATCAATGAAGTTGGCATTGTGTTAAATAATATATGTTAAATACTATGTTTAGCAGTAGTACGAGATAGTGATTGTAGTCCTCTGCTATCCCCACGGAGTAGGGACAATGCCTGGATTAGCAACAGAAGCTGTTCATGTCCTCATTGTCTTTCCACCAGTTACCACTTCTGGCCTCACTACCTCATTACAGGGGACAAAATGGGCACTCCAGATATTTCCAAATATGTTGTTACACTGGCAAGGAGTCCTATATCTGAGCAGCCTGGTGAGCTGAGCTAGAGCAATCAGCACTTTCTACTTCAGCTTTTAAATTGTTTACTTAATGATTTCAGTTTCCCCAATGGAGTATTTGTGAGCAATCACTGGTTAGCAGGAATTTACATGGCGAGGAGCAATTTCTCTTAAAATCGTTTTGCACTATATTCTTTTGTCTGATCTGAGCCAGCAACTAAGTGCAGATATAAAATACAGGTAGTGGTCCTTGTGTTTAGTCACACTAAACAAAGTTAGCATTTGCTTGAACAGAAGATACTGGTTTATATTTTTATGTTTCCCCTCCCTGTATTTTATCAATCATTTTACTTATTTACAAATCTTACTGTGCTTTGTCTTAATTATTTACTTAAGCAATATAATTCAGCTTTAAGTGTGAGCAGCACAAAGGATGTCTGTCTGGCTCCTGGAATCAACATAACCAATTAACATTTTACAATGCTAATGCTTTCTCCTGTTTTTAAAAGAGTGGTCAGTACAAATAAGCAGTTTAGCAGTTAATATGCTCTAGCTCAAGTATATTTGAGAATTACATACCTTTTTAAGCTTATTTTTTACTATCTTTGGATAATAAATGAACAAGATAACCCACTGCCCTCTGAGCAGGATGCTAATTTCAACTCAGTTTTCTTCTTTCTTTCTCTTTCTCTGCATATAGTTCATATTTGAGTCATACCAAAAGACAATAATCATGGGACAACAACAGCCCAAATTCAGGGTTGGATGACAACTAAGCAAGTTTTCTCCTCTGTTTTTCTCATACTAGTGTGATTTGATATCTGTGAATAATTACCCTTTTTTTTTTAAATAAAAAGTCTAGCTGATGGACCTTTCAGTTTCTGTTCTGCATCTTTCCAGCATTTATAATGCTTAACTTGGGACTTGACATCTCTCAAGGTGCTCATTTGGAATGATTTATATGGGCTTTGTTAGTGCAGTGGCAGGTGGGTAATTCTAGAAATTAAATATTACCTGTTTTTTATTGATATAACTATAAGCACTTAACAGAAGTAGTAAACATTGCTATTCCTAATTTCTAGGAAACGTAACAAAAATACAGACTGAAACATGGCTAGCAGGATAGGAACCAGATAATGATAAAAAATTACCAAAAGGATGGACCTGATCCTTCATTAGCCAAAAAACTCCTACAGACTGCAGCCAAAATCTGCCTTGAATGAAAATGATCGAGGGCCCTGGAGCTGTGGCCTGTGTAAAGTTAATCTGAGAATCTTATTGCAGTTGCTTTCAGCAGGTCTCTAAAAAATATTCCCCAATACAAGTGGCAGTAATTGGACCCCATGTTGGGAGGCTTTGCAGAGGAGCTCGCAGTGAACGGGCCCTGGCAGTGAACTCCCTCCCGGATCTGGAGGGTATCGTATCGGCTCCCCGAGGTCACAGGCACAGCACCCGGGGGGCAACGCACAAGGTTGCTTTTCCTTTACTGCTGCTCTGCCTTTGCTGCAGTGAGGATACTGCCATATTCAGGCTTTTCAATGTATTACTTTCTGCTTGCTCACTATTCCAACTACCCTTTGTGGGCTTTTTTTTTTTTGTNAAAGGATTTTGGACATTCTTCAAGTTAAATACATTTTCAAATCAGAAGCACTGACCATACATGGTGAGAAGCTGAATGACATGCAGTATGTACATAGTGATTAAGGAATGAGTGGGGGAAGACTGCAGAGCAGGAAAGAGGGAAGGAATTCTGTTTAGTCCCATTCTGAACAGCAGATGATGGTGAGGTATCTATGAAGACATTTCAAGAAGACAAAGTGAGATTTCACTTCAAACAGGAGAAGACAGGTTTAGAACAAATAAGTGGATCTGACAATTGGGAACATAGGAATGATAGCTGAATCTGTTTGACTGCGAGATTACACCAAAATAAGATTGGATTGGAAGGGGGAGAAGGCAGCAAAAAATGTAATTCTACTAAATATCTTCAGAGAGTTGGAGATGTGATGTCAGGATGAAGGATAAGTGAGGAAATTATTACAGAGGCAACTGAAGAACCATGAAAAGACAAGGTCAGGGAAATCAAGAAAGACAAGATGTCAAAATCTAGAATTCAGTCAAAAATTCTGAATGATGAAATGTAAAGGCAGACAGAATTGGAATAGTATTTCTCAGCTTTAACAGAGAAGTCTGTGCTGTACATAGATCAGCCTAACTTAGGTATTCACCTCCCAGAGTGAAGGTTTGTGTGTGAGTCTGTAAAACAATTCTCATTCTAGATCTCTAACCCCCCTCCCACAGCTGGACACACTGACTTGTGTTTATGCCTGTGTGCAGCACCCCAGTTTGATCTCCAGCGAGTGCCTTCAGAGAGAAGCACAACTGCTACATCAACTCTGACAAAGTAGCAAAGGATGGGAAATAGAAGAAATTCTCTAGAAATAGAAGCATATTCAACTGTATCAGAATGGAATTTTGAGCATAACAATGTAACATTATAATCCTGACAAAGGAGTACAATTAATTTGAATGCAGGGACCTCTCAATTATGGAAGATTAATTATGCAAACTTGAGCAACATGTACTCTCCCAAAAACACTGCAGGTTACTTTTCCCCATATGTTTTTCAGAATTTGGTATGCTTTATTTCAATAAACTACCAGATTTGCTATTGTTTTTTCCATTGTCTGTGTCTTTGCAGGTACTTTATAACATCCTTAGGTTTCTTTCCAACAGTTTTAGGTTATTTTATGGATAGACAAGTTCATGCAAAAACATCAGTTTCCTAAACGTTTACTTTACAAACCACAGAATTTTTCCAGGTACTTTGCTGATTCTGTAAATGTTTTACTCGAGAAGGATAACATTAGATAATGTCCACACCACAATCTTCTTAATTGTGAAAACCAGTGTCTTCTACAGCAACCCAGGAAAATATAAAATGCCCCACTCCTATCAGTAGCCTGTCTAACCCGGTGTTCTGTTCCCAGAAATGATGAGTCGTATCAGAATCCTCAGAATGTTCCCCAGGGAAAACCCTCCTTAGCTCCAGGTAGCTGGGACATGGGTCATTTCTCCTCCCATGTGGAGTTAGTAGTAGTTAATATCCTACAACTACACCGAGCTCCCAGTCCTATAGAGAGAAAAAGGCACTTGCAGAGAGGGATTCACCCCCCAGATTTTGGGGTAAGGTCCCAGGCCATGACAGCTCTCTGTTTCTCCTGATAACAGGCCAGGCAGAGAGCCCAGACTGCCCTGGCTCTTTACTGCTGCACACCCCAGGTCAGGACAGACGACCCCGATGCCTCTAGCACATGCATGCCTTACATTTACTTTTTATTCTACTGCTTGTTTCCTGTGAGACCATTTTTAGTTGGAGATGAGTACATTTTAAAACATTCAAATAGCTTTGTAGACATGTTGGAGGTCACTACACTGAAGGGCTGGAGAAGCATGTCCTTTCAGGACAGGTCTCTGAATTCTGATCACATCATTCTAACTTAAGGGATGGGAAATTTTATTTTAACTTGGTTTTATTTCTTATGTATATGGATCTCTGTGTTGACATTTTCAGAACTACCCTTCATACCTTTTAGGGGATAAATGTTTTCTACTTTAGTATGTGTACCGATTTTAATCAGATTGACTGTTCTTGTTGGTAGTTCAGAAATTTCTGTTTGAAATCCCCTTAGAATATATTTATTTACTTTCCAGTCTTAGGAGCCTGTTTTTATTTAATTTATGAATTTGTTCCAGCACATATTTTAATTCCTGTGTTTGACAAAACCTCTTCTATAGTACATAACAGGAGAAAATTTAGTATATCTATTTTACCCTAAATTCTGTGTGGAAATGCTAATACAAACAAGTCATTTACCTTCATTTCAGTGTCACTGTATTCTCATTAGTTTTCTTACTTTTCTACGAAATAGCCCACTGGACTTAGAAAATGTCTTGCAGGCTTGCTGCTTCTTAATACTTGAAAAAAATCTTATTTTCATGTCAGGCTATCTGCTCCTCAAATCCTCTGTCATCCTTCTAATCTCCACTGGGTATCTTAGCCACTGTGTTTTATCCCTATTGACTTCACAAGTTATAATTCTACCTTCAGAAAAATACATGTTTGACTACACAATCTTCATGAACCTTCCTGCAGCCCTATGGATTGTTTTTGCTTGTCAGCATCCGTGTTTGTTTGGGATTATGCGTGCCTTCTGCTACCCTGTTATGGTTGCTCAAGTAGCCTCCATGCTGAGTCTAAGGATTTTAATTTCCTCACTTCTGACTTTAGGGTCTTTTTAACTAGCTTCCTCATTTTTTGTACAATCTCTCCCCTGAGGATGTTGAAGTTAATTATATTGTGGTCACTATTACTTAGTGGTTCAGTTTTACTTACTTTATAAACTAACTCCTGTGTATTACTTGAGAGGCTTTTCTTGACTTAGTTCTTTATAGCTCTATGATTAAAACAACTAACATATGTATCAAAACATTTTTTAACATCCTACAGGACTAACTGGAAAGTCTAGAAAAAGCTGAGTACTTACAGGGGAATTAATAACAAGGACCAAGAGCATTAACCCTGGTGAAATACCACCCAGTCTTCATTACCTCTAAGACCAGGACAAATCAAACCACATTTAACGATGGCTCCATTTAGAGGCAGCAGGACAGGAGCATACTGGTATCCCCACCTTATAATTTTAAATTATACCACAAAAGTGTCAGAACTGGACTCAAAAGAGCATTTCCAGCAGGATGTTATCCCCATTTCAGAGAAAAGGAGCACATTTGCCGGCTTGCAATACCGCCTATTTAAAGTTTCTCTATTGAATTTAGAAGAGGTTGGTATTTGCTAGCTCATGGTATCACCTCGTTATATCTTGATCATGTATAGTTGCAGTAATTACACAAATAAAATTGACTTTTTGTGAAGTATAAAGTAAGTGTCAATGTTTGGATAAGTGGACTTTGGTTTGTGTTTGGTTTTTACCCCCCAAAATGGAATGGGATCATTAGCATCAAAGAACTAGTTAAAATAACATCTAGAAATAAAGCACCACTCTTTTTTTTCTCAAACAATGCCTACAGTTTTGGAAGAAATCTCTCCTGTACTGTGACCCTGCAGTCTGTGAAGAATAATGCTACACGTTTTAAAAAATTAATTAACTACAGACACTAATCAATGACAATATAAAGACAATCCCCAAGTTAGTCAAGAAACCGTGAATTCTTAATATGACCAGGTTTCTTCCCCCACCAGGTACAGGACATCAGACACATCTTATTTGAACTTCTTGGACAAAAGGCGAGTATAAACAAGAATGGACAGATTTGGAACTTACTTACCCTAGTATCAATCAGGGGTAACATTACTGATGTCTTCTGAACATCAAAGCAGGAAAATCAGTAAAAGAAATTTGTAGGCCATCAACTCCATTTCATGTATTGAAGTTCAGAATAGCTACTGCCTGCCTAGCACTAGCTGCTGCCAGAAAGGTAAGTTGGAATGTCATGCTCCAGCAATCATAAGGAATTACACTCCTATGAAATGACTATAAATTACATAAGACTCAGACCCCTACTATTCAATCACTGTTACGCTGTTAAAGATTGTAGTATTTGAATATTTGATCAATTTTCTACATAGCAATATGAATTAAATCGATTTTAACATAAAATGTAGTTCAATTTTGGTATCAACACATACCTTCCCATTGTTAAAACAAGCAGGTTACATTACAGAAGTGCCATTTGATGTTTTCTTAACGACAATCTAAAAATAATAACTTATGACAACATGTTGTCTGATGACAACTTAATAAGTAGTGAGCCATCAATAGTTATCATGTTCCCCCCATTCTATGGCAGAAAGGATAAGCAGTTCCTCCTTAGAAGGGCAGTGAAGCTGACACTGCTAGTGGTCTTTTGATTTATGGTGATTGTAGTGATTACATTTGAAGCCTGGTTCAAAATATGCTTTAATTTTACATTAAAAAAGTTCTTTTAATTGCTACTGGAAACTCTGAAATTAGGATCCCATCAACTCTGTGAGACAGGGAAAACCCAAAGAAAATAACACCACCTACACCAATGCTTCATACCAAGACTTAATTATTCTTATTTCTAGAATGAGTACAACAAAATATAACATCATGTTTCAAATAATGAACATTACCAAGTTAGAAGCACTGTATTTTATAAATTCCTTGGGTTTTTTGTTCATTCATTCGTTTGTTCACACCTTCCTTTCCTACTTCTTTTTTTATCTCTTTCTTTTTCTTTCCCTCTCTTTCATGCTCTTACAAGCTTTAGCTGGGCACTACTGTACAAGAGTTTAGTATCATCTGAAGTAAGTACTTCCCTCTGCTCCAACAACTTACGTCTTGCTGTTCTGGATTTCTCCTAAGTATCCTTGTTCTTCCAGGCTCATTAGTAACTTAGAGGGACTTGAATGTAGCAGTCTGATTTACATCAGTGATCTTATTCCTTTCAGCTCAGGAGGGTTATCTTTTCTGTGACAAAGGCTATCACAGATATGAATAACTATTTTCATACTGGGCTTTTTTTCGTCTAGCTGGAATCACACCATCATAGATTTTGCCTCATAAATCTGACTTCATTTTATAGAGCAATAACGGTACAGTCAGCACTCTGCCATCACAGCAAGGTGAACAGAGAAGAGTAACTTAGGTCAGTTGCTTCTTTATTATTGGCAGATGAAATAGTGTCTTCAACAGCTTCAGAGCAAGAACCAGGCAGGCAGTGTTTGTGCTGGGAAGGCAGAGCCATTCCGAGAAGCCAGAGCCAGATGATTTTTGCAACATGCAAGGAGGGGTCTGTAAGCCCCAGAGCAAAGCAAACCACTGAGTAGGCAACCTACTGTTATTACCTACCTAGTGTTAATTTAAAGCTGCTTGGGTGAAAATTTGGAGAATAAGATATGTGTGAGGCAGTATCAGGTAGCAAAAATACAGGAGTTCTGTTAACTCTGCTAGACTGCAGGAAGAGGAGGATAAACACTGCAAAGCCTATTCCATCTAATTAGAACTGTATTAAAAGAAAATTTGGTACAAATGCTGCAGAACCTCACCTGTCCCTTGGAAAGAGGGCGTTTCCTGCTTTTCAAAAGATTTGGGTTTTTCACTAGAGCTTTCTTTTTACCTTTCCTATGTTTTTCCTTTAGTCCACCTCCTGGTGTCTTTGGTAACACACACAGGTATGTTCATGGTGAGATGGATATATTTTGGGTGCAAAACTGCTGTTCTTGGCTGGAGAGTGCTCTGAGGGGAAGGTAAAGGTAAAAGCCTAAGACATTTATAACAGGAAGAATTTCTGAAATTAGAGAAGAGCTGTGTTAGATGATACAGGCAAACAGATACAGTAGGTGAGAATGAAAGTGATTGTGGGGAAGATGCTGGCAGGAGACAGTATAAAAATGGTCTCTGCACACACCAAATGTGAAACAGCCAAAAAAGGGTGCCCACTCTTTTACCATAATACTTTTCTAAGCACTGATTCTTGATGACGAATTGGCTACTTCTTTCTTGTGCAAACAAGGGAAGTAAGTAAAGGAGAAAAAAAGATTTTTCTGACAGAAAAATCACTGCACAGTTAAAGACAAAACCAAGATAGCTCTTACAGACATTCTGCTAGTTTCTCCCTAAAATTAAATAACCAGTTCTTGTTAATCATAAGAGATTCTGATGAGGAAGATGTTGTCTGTTGAGAGACAGCAGCATAGGGAAATGTTTGCCATATTTAGATCTCCTTTCACTAAAAAATGAAGAGGCCATATCAGGTCAATCATCTTGAGCTCTTTTCTTTAGGGGAATGACTCTCCAGCATGGCTCATTACATTAAAGGATTTCATGGGCCTGAGTTATAGCTATTGGTATAATCACAGGTATCAGAAATAAGAATAGTTATTTCTTATTTCTTTGTAAATGGAAAATGAAAAGGTCATTCAGTGTATGGTACTTCAAACACTTGAAAGGGAAGGTATTTTACTGCTTGCTTAGCTTTCAAGAGGAAGCCTACAGAGGGTAGAAGCAAGGACAGGTAGACTGAGGGGAATACAGAGAAATTGTCTTAACAGCCAGGCATCAGGTTAGGAAAGCTAAAGCCCTTATAGAATTAGTTCTGGCCAGGGATGTCAGGGGCATCAAGAAAAGCATCTACAAGTACATTGATAATAGGAAGAACAGGGAAAAAGTGGGTCCTTTCAGGAAGGAAATGGGGGTCCTGGTTACCCAGGACATGGAGAAGGATGAGGAGCTCAGTGATGTTTTTGCCTCGATCTTCACTGGCACAAGTTCCAGCCACACTGCCCACACTGCAGAGGCAAAGGCAGGGACTGGCAGAACGAAGAACCACCAGCTGTGGGAGTAGATCAGGTCTGGGACCAGCTAAAGAACCTGAAGGTGCACAAGCTCATGGGAACTCAGATGCATCCACAGGTCCTGAGAGGATTGGGGGACGATGTTGCTGAGCCACTGCCCGTTGTATTTCAGAAGTTAGGGCAATCCAGTGACATTCCCACTGACGGGAAGACAGGGTGATCAGTCTCACCTCTGTGCTGGGCAAAATCATGGAGCAGACCTCTTGGAAACTGTGCTGAGGCACGTGGGAAATGAGGCGGTGATTGGTGACGGTCAACACTGACTTGTGGCCAATGGCTTGGCTCAATATTCAAGTGCACCCCAGTGCCTGGCCCCCCAAAAGCAGCATCTATTTTGAAGCAGCATCTGTGGCTGAGAAAACACACTAATTTATTGGAGGCTGTGAGAGAATTCTATATATTTCCACATTCTTACACTCTTCCTTAAATATCTGCTACTGTCCAGTTTTGGAGACAGAATGCTTTTGATTTAAGTCTTTGGTTATGTTCTTGTAAGTTAATTTTGGTGGGTTTTTTCCCTTTTTTTTTTGTTTTGGTTTCTTTTTGGTTTGGTTTTTTGTTGTTGTTTTTATGTTTTCTTCTGTATTTTCTAAAGATCTGTTTCGCTCTGTGCAATTACAGATTATTGTTTCTTAACTTGTAATGGAAAACTAGTCGATGTAACCCATTTCCATCCATAAAAATTGGCACATAGGCTGATTTAAACATCTCTCCTGTGTCAGGGCATAAGTAAATGTCTCTGAGGGTAACCAGCTATCCTAACAATGCCCAATGAATCCCAGTCTGGGAGCATTAAGAATGGGCTTTTTTCTCAAGCAACATATGTGAACACTTCTGGAAGCTGTTTGCAATGACCTGATCCATAACTCATGAGGCTCATTGTTTGATAACAACAAGAACTACTGAATTAAGGTTGATGAAATAACCTGCTTCACATCTAAAAGATATCTTTAATAAGCTTTTCATTGGTTTATAAACATGGGTAGAGATTTTCCTAATATTTATCCACTAAGAAATTAGGAAAAATCTACATGAACATTATAATCAATATTAGTCAGATAGCAGGATATTCTCTTCCAAGGCATAACCTTTCAGATGGAGCTTTACTCTTGATCTCTAAAGTCAGCATTTTCTCCCTTGCCATTCCCATTGGCTGAAATGCAGCAGGGAGAATCTCCCCAGTAAATTCAGGTTACATTGTGCTTCAGAAGGGTTGTCAGGGGCAGAGAAGAAACAGTAACTGTGTTCTCATGTGCATTTGTTGCTGTGAATGTGTTACATATTAAAATACAGGTTCAGCCACATTCACCAAATCCATCCTGGGGTATCAGACCTCTATTTCTATGGTATTGAACTTAGACTTTCAGGTCAATCTGGAAGCATCCTAAGGCTTTCACCAAGCTTTTAATTCCTGGATTATTTTCTTCTGCCTGAAGTTTCCCTTCTGCTTCCCTTTTGTTTGCTATTAATGCTTCATCTCTTCTGGGAGGGTGATTCACAGTTAATCAGCTCATCTATTCTGAGCCCCTCACAGCCAGGGCTCCGCGGCCAGGCCAGCAGGCACTGCTGGAACCCTTCGCTCTCCTCGGGGGCTTTGCTGTCCCTGCTGCCCTGTCACCGGGACACAATTACATCAACCATTGGGCCAGCTGCAGACGGGGGGGATATCGACACAATTGCAGACAATGGGATTTGGGGTACCTAATGAGCAGCTTATTTAAATAAATACACCAGGTAAAGCAGGGGAAAAAAGTTCTACAGCTTGGAACAGAAATTATTATTACGCAGATAAAGAGAAGAATTTCCTGCACTTGAATAGGAACATCTACATCATGTTTAACATTTCCCCCCCCATTTTCTTTTTCACAGAAAATATAGTTTTCACAATTTGAACAAACATTTAAATATTCAGTGTCTCTTCAGTTGAAATTTTGAATGAATCCTCCCATTTTATTATCAGCATTTGGGGGATACAAGCATGTTCTGTATCCTGAATTCTGGAATATACCTGACCTTGCCTACTTCATATATACAAAATACAGTACAAATTCCGTATTAGTGTCTGCCATATTCTTTAAGTAGAAGAAATTCTGGACACTCATCCTGTCCTCACCTTTCTGGTTTCCTCTGATTTAGCATTACCAGATTTACAAGCTCACACCTGATTTATTAGGCAGTCTTTTAAACCAGAGTTTCCATAGACTGAATTTGCATGTTGCCAGTCCCATTAAGTATGTCTTCTTTAGCAAGGAAGGAACCTTACAATTTTCCATACACATGCCCACTTATTTTTATTAATTAAACTCGTCTTTATTAACTGTGAACTTGAGGTAGGTAATCCTCTTCTTGAAATACACTATAATATTGTTTTTCAAATGTATTATTTCATGCTTATCACACAACCCATGTGACTGTAATATCTCCTGCTCAAAAGTTCAGGTATACACCTGCACAAGATCCTGGTTGAGAAACTGTTGATGAACAGATACCAACATGAGGTTGCCATTAAAATTCTTCCCCAGGGTGAGAAAATATGCTCACTACAAATCAGTCACCTATAAAATAGATGTTTCACCGAGATATATTTAAATGAAGTTGCCAAACACTATTTTTCCTGACATTTGATAATTACCAGCCAGTTCATCCGACACCTCAGCTATCCAGTCCAGCTCTCGACATCCACCTTTTATATCTTGTTTTCCCCAGACTGGGGTGAATGCATACTTCCCACTCACTTTCTCTGTGAGAGAGTTTAAATTGCTCATTTGAATCACCCAGCCTTTTATTCCTTAGCATGTCCAGTCTAAAAACTATGAAATATAAACCAGTCTACTTCTCTTGCATGCATGCCCCAATTAAATATTTATTACATCTGTTCATATTAATAAGTTTGCCAAATCTTTAAAAAGCTCACTACATGAAACAGAGCAAAACTAAAATTGTGAGTCTGTCTCTTAAATGTAATGTCAATCCATGTTCCCAAAAAGGGAACATATGATGAAATGTAACAGTGATTAAATGTAAGAAATTCTCTTAGCCACTCCTAAGATGTTGGGGGTTTTCCACATCGTTATTTTACACTGCATCAGCATTGTATTTACTGGCTTCCTTATTTTTCAACTCGTTACTGACCATAGGGTTTTTTTACTTTTGCAACCAATTTAAACAATATTTCTATAAACTTACCTACATTTGATTGTTATTCATGTAACCCTTAGTGCACCGATATGTTTAAAGGGTTAGAATATCCCTGTCTGAACACAGTAACTTTGGTTACAAAGCTACTTTACATGGATATGGGAATGTCTGAATGAGACAGGGAACAGCACTATAGATCAAACAGCAACTTGGGGCTGGGACAGGTATATCACACCACAGAACAAGCCAGGGCTGAATGCTGAGCTTTCACCTGGCTCCTGTGGCAGAGGCTGGGTGTGGAAGCCTGTGGTGGAAGCACCTCATCTCAAGTACTTAAATTAGTACTAGAGACACTCCTCCTCATCTCCCCAAACATGTCTTTGACTTACTGTAACTGTGAATAAATCTTCCAGGACTTTTTGCATAGCACTTAACATGTTTTAAATTTATTACTTGAATGAGTGTGGTATGATTTTTCCTACCCAGTTTCTCTGGGGAGCAAACAGGATATTAAAGGATCTCAGATGGGATATACTCTCTCCCATCTTTCTAGCTGTCTACGTTCTTCAGCCAAGCACTTGGTGTCCACAATGATTTGCACTTTGGAGGCCTTGTTAAGACAACTTTTCAATTCTTTCATTCCTCCCTGTAGATCATCCCCAACTCTAAAAAGTTAAAAATTGCCAAAATATGCTAGAAATGCTCCAAACCTTCCTGAACACTTCCCGTAAATGATGTTTAATGAAATAGTTAGATACCTGTTTGTTCCTGTTTGCCAACTCCAACAAGACACGTTTCAAAAGCTGTCTATCTGCAGTTTTTGAGTCAATATAAGACATGTTTTCAGCAGACTGTATTCCATTTCTGAGAAATCTCCAGTCCTCTTTATGACCTTGTTGGGCCTTGAGATTCTCTCTAGTCATGTTTTACTGTCTTTTCAGCCGCTTTGGTCTCTGTGACCCACAGTGCACAACGTTCCGTCACAGCTCTGCCAGGGCACCCTCCCAGCCCCTCTCTCTGCCACTTTCCTTGGACTTCTGCAGTCCCTGGACATCGAACACTTGTTCCTGCCTGAGATTCCGGCCTGTGCCCATGGGGACAGCTCCCCTCTGCACGGAGCTTTCCAAGATGGAGAGTCCTGCTCCTCATCTGGCCTGGATATCAGTGGATATCCAGGACTCAGGATCAAGCTGGTGACGCGGTTTGGCCCCGTCCGGGGGTGTCTGAACAATTCCGTCCCACTGACGGGCAGGGAGGCGGCTCCTGCTGCCGCCGGGGCGAGTTCCGTCAGTCCAGGCCCGGCCTCGCTGCTCGGGGTCACTCCGGGCCGCTCTTCAGCCGCTGAGCGCTGAGGAGGCCTGGGAGGAGCGCGGCATGTCCCGCCTAAATCTCCCTGAGGGGAGCGGGGCCCGTCCCGCCGCGGGGTTCCCGCCCAAATCTCCCTGAGGGGAGCGGGGCCCGTCCCGCCGCGGGGTTCCCGCCCAAATCTCCCTGAGGGGAGCGGGGCCCGTCCCGTCGCGGGGTTCCCGCCCAAATCTCCCTGAGGGGAGCGGGGCCCGTCCCGCCGCGGGGTTCCCGCCCAAATCTCCCTGAGGGGAGCGGGGCCCGTCCCGCCGCGGGGTTCCCGCCCAAATCTCCCTGAGGGGAGCGGGGCCCGTCCCGCCGCGGGGTTCCCGCCCAAATCTCCCTGAGGGGAGCGGGGCCCGTCCCGCCGCGGGGTTCCCGCCCAAATCTCCCTGAGGGGAGCGGGGCCCGTCCCGCCGCGGGGTTCCCGCCCAAATCTCCCTGAGGGGAGCGGGGCCCGTCCCGCCGCGGGGTTCCCGCCCAAATCTCCCTGAGGGGAGCGGGGCCCGTCCCGCCGCGGGGTTCCCGCCCAAATCTCCCTGAGGGGAGCGGGGCCCGTCCCGCCGCGGGGTTCCCGCCCAAATCTCCCTGAGGGGAGCGGGGCCCGTCCCGCCGCGGGGTTCCCGCCCAAATCTCCCTGAGGGGAGCGGGGCCCGTCCCGTCGCGGGGTTCCCGCCCAAATCTCCCTGAGGGGAGCGGGGCCCGTCCCGCCGCGGGGTTCCCGCCTAAATCTCCCTGAGGGGAGCGGGGCCTGTCAGCGTTGCCATTGCCGGCCCCCGGCGCTCCCGGCCGCGGTGGCAGAGACACAGGATAGGTCGGGTAGGAAGGGACCTTGGTGGGGCATCTGGTCCAACCTCCCTGTCCAGACAGTCATGAGAGCACATGATACAGGATTGTGTCCTGATGGCTCTGGAATATTGCCCGTGAGGGAGACTGCACAGTCTCTCTGTTCCAGTACTCGGTCACTCGCACAGTGAAGAAGTTCTCCCTCGTGCTCGGGTGGAAATTGCTGTGCATCAGCTTCTGCCCGTTGCCTGTTTTCCTGTGCCTCGGCACCACGAGCAGAGCCCGGT